>AWOL01S0000641.1:111548-136776 GCA_000715115.1 Nicotiana otophora
AGATCCCTTCTCCGGACTTGCCGTGGTCTTGGTATGCATTTTTGTTATAGACATTATGGGTATGTCGGGGCCCTGTTCCGGCAATGTTGTAGCACTTATGTTCCTTTAGAGGCTCATAGACAGGTGTCGACTCATGTATGGTTTGGAATGCCTTGTCGGCTGATTTTTGTTGTATAGTCTTTCATGGCAGCATGGTAGCTCATACCTTATATATAGTTTTTTGACAGTCTTGTCGTCCCATGTTATGTATGTTCATGACATTATATTTCATTGTTGGATGTTCATGATCCATGTCTACCATTTATATTGATCTTGTCGGCCCTTAAAGATAATAAGAAAGGTTAGATAAAATGTACGTTGGTGCTCGGCAAGTATGGCCCGGGTGCTAGTCATGACCCTCCAGTTGGGTCGTGACATGTTTTCCACGTAAAAATCCTTGTGTTCTTTAATTTCTGCATTTATTATTTCGCAACAGTAGTATAAGGAACACATAGAAGAACCAGGTCTCCTTCTATAATCTGTGCACGCAAAAAATTGGACACCACATAAATCACTCCCCTCTTGTGTGGTATTGAAGTTAAAACATCAATTGGTATCATAGCGGGTTATCCTTAAAGAGGCTAACACCTTAGGAGAAGATCAAGATGAGTGCACCACCTGAAAATTGGGAAGAGCAATCTACTGCTAAGCCACCACTCTTTAACGGACAGTATTACTCTTAGTGAAAAAACAGGATGAGAGATCACATCATAAGAGAAGACTATGAGTTATGGAACATTGTCACAGATGGTCCACTGGCTACCATGAAGATAAATGTCGAAGGAGAAGGGGTGCCAAAAATAAGAGCTGACTGCACTGCTAACGACTTGAGGAAATGGGAGAAGAATGCTAAAGCCAAAAAATAGCTTATTTGTGGACTCGGTTCAGATAAGTACAGTAGAATCCAAAGTTGTACCACTATTAAGGAAATCTGGGACACTTTGCAAGTGGCCCATGAAGGAACGACTTAAGTGAAGAGGTCCAGAGGAACACTACGATATTCTCAATATGAGAATTTCACCATGAAAAAAGGGGAATGTTACACCTCCGCGTTCCAAGGCGACGTATAATGAATATGAGACTTGTTAATCATGATTTAAATGAGTTTAAAGTCATATATGACTATATATGATGTTTGAATAGAAAATATAAAGTTTGGGAAAAAACGGATATAACTTGCGGAAAAATCGACTAAGGATTTGCTTTTTTGTACCAGATCTTTTTGAGAAATAAATTTTGTGTGCTATATGAGGTCTTTTTGGGACATATTATATACCAAATTGAAGGTATTGAAATATAGTTTCCAAGGATCTTAACCGTACCTTCATACAACCACCAGATAAAACGTTATAAGCGTTGAGAGAAGGACCTATGCTAGGGTGCCGAGTAGCACCTTTTGACTTTTCAAAATAAAAAATGGATATTTATATCCTTATCTCGTCTCCCTCTTCAATTTTCCAGTGAACACGACAAAATAATACCCCTAACTTTACTCTAAATCTCTCCTCAAGGGTTTCCAATGATATTATCATCCGGGGCACGAAACCAAGTAGCGATAACATTAAAACGATCCCTACGACGTAACTATCGCTATATCGCCTCTCTTTTTATTTGTAGTTTGAGTTTTAGAAGGTACTTCATTGATAAGAAAATGTGTACTTTCTGTATTTAATTGTTTAAATATCAAGGAAGGTTGATAAATTCATTTTCTAATAGTTAGAACTCACAGGACGGTGATCGGAAGCCGTGAGTTCGAATTATTTGACTTGTAGTGGATTATTTTGTGGGTTGTTTCGTGTTTCCTTTTGGCTGTATATTTTTCTACTGTTTAATGGAGTTTTGGAGGACAAATTGTGTGGAGAAACACCACATAATGACGGAATGGTGGGCTGATCGTTCGTCGTTTCATTTATTTTTAGGTTGTTTGACATTACTTTGGTTGTCGTTTTATGTATAAAGTGATTAGGGTGTGTGGATTGTTTTGTGGTATATTGTGATAGAGATAAGGTTGGAAAATAATTCTTACATGTTGTTATTATTGTGTTCTTGTTGTTGTTGGTATATGGTATTGGAGGAAGGCCTAGTTACAGGGGTGATGCTGCCCAAATTTACGTAAACGAGCTACTAGTTTAAGTAGCTGTCTTAGCCTTTACTCAACACTGATTTTGAATCTCCTTATGTTATGGTAGATTGAGTTGAGTTGTTTGAAGAATTTCTTGGAAGGTAGTAAGGACTCAATGGAGTTAAGGTATGTTAAGGCTAAACCTTTCCTTCATTTTGGCATGATCCCGTAACTACATATGTTTGACAACGAGACATAAAGAGAAGTTCGTATTTATGAATTTATTCACATTATCCTAGTCTCAGAAGTTACAATGTTCTCCTTTATTGGGAATTTATATTCAGTTTAAGTATTGTTTTCTTCCAGTCAAGATAGTAGAGGGTATATATATATATATATACAGTATTACAGTATTTTCACCAACATCGAGCTATAATCGATGGGCAGGCCCCTATTGGGCAACCTCCGATCAGATACAATTTAGTTATTCCTAGAGGCTTGTAGACGAGTCTTGTACATTTTTAATATCAGTATTTTGGCTTTACCAGACCTATGTAGATGTTTAATTTGTTATTGCTGGTTGTAGAGGTTATTTTTAGATGATTCAGAATATGGCCTCAACGGCCCAAGTTAAGGGTTACCCTCCAGAGTTCACAGTTACAGAGTGGTACGCTTGGGCCAAGTATGGCACCGGGTGCCGGCCATGCCTCTTCAGGTTTGGGGCGTGACAAACTTGGTATCAGAGCCATTCTGTCCTAGGGAGTCTACAAGCTGTGTCTAGTAGAGTCTTGTTTATGGGTGTGTTGTGCACCACACTTATAAGAAGGAGGCTACATGGCATTTAGGACGTTCAGTTTTTCTTCTTACTCTAGATCGTGTGCCAGTCGTAAGAATTCAAACTCCTAAATTTTATTTCATTCGTAATACAATGATACCTACACCGAGAAAGAAAGTTGGTAGAGATTGAATGTGGCTTCAGATGAGTTGAGTCAGAGAAACTCGATTTTGCATCATGCTTATGATGAGTAAATGTAAGGCTTTCAGTAGATATGTGTGTACTACGACGTGTGAGCCTCTTGATAAGGAGCCCTAAGGCATGAATATCTATCTACCCCTGTGGTAAAAAGTAACGAGATAATCAAAAGATAGATACAAGTTTCAACAAGTAAAAGAAGCTAGGTGAAGAAGGATACGAGGTACCCAGTTAGTGAAGATTATATGTATTTACAATTTAGGCAGAGAAATATAAGCATTCTAAGTTACTTTCAAAAATAACAAAGATATATTCACTTAACAACGCCCATTTTAGTTATGACCTGTGAGAGCTAACAGATATAATTAAAGAGAAGGATGTGATATCAGCATCAGGCTGGGATTAGAATAACCCAAAATTATTGAAAGATTGTTATCATTAGCTCACATTTACGAAGGATATTGCAAACGTGGTAATAGCTCTCCTTGTGAGACACCTAGATGATGCACTCTAGAATAGTACAATCAAATATGAATACTAGAATATTCAGAAATTTCAGAAGATTGGTATTGGAATCCTAGAAGGGACAAATATTTACCTTTGTATGGCTCCTGTCCCTAGTAAAGAGAGAGTGTTAGACTACCGGAAAAGCCAGTGAGGTGAATCAAGGGGGATAAAAGTGAAAGAATGTTTTGAAGAAGTTTTCATAATAAGGTGATAGACAGAAATATTAGTAGGAGAACAAGAAGAAAGTAAATGAAGCACTATGAGTAAGATGTGACAAATGGATGATAATGGTAAATCAAAATATGACAGGACTACAGATTCTATAGTCAAGTGAAGGAAAAGACAAGAAGTTACAAGTCAAGAGACAATAAAAGAGTATAAGCCATAACGGTAAATCTCTTTTGCTGGGGACGCTGCATTTCATGCATGCAGGTACTAATAGACATCCGGGGCACGGAACCAAGTAGCGATTACATTAAAACGATCCCTACGACGTAAGTATCGCTATATCGCCTCTCTTTTTATTTGTAGTTTGAGTTTTGGAAGGTACTTCATAGTTAAGAAAACGTATACTTTATGTATTTAATTGTTTAAATATGAAGAAAGGTTGATAAATTTATTTTCTAATAGTTAGAACTCACGGGACGGTGATCGGAAGCCGTGAGTTTGAATTATTTGACTTGTAGTAGATTGTTTTGTGGGCTGTTTCGTGTTTCCTTTTGGCTGTCTATTTTTCTACTGTATATTCGAGTTTTGGAGGACAAATTGTGTGTAGAAACACCACATAATGTCGGAATGGTGGGCTGGTCGTTCGTCGTTACATTTATTTTTAGGTTGTTTGACATTACTTTGGTTGTCGTTTTATGTATAAAGTGATTAGGGTGTGTGGGTTATTTTGTGGTATATTGTGATAGAGATAAGGTTGGAAATGATTCTTACATGTTGTTATTGTTGTGTTCTTGTTGTTGTTGGTATTTGGTATTGGAGGAGGGCCTAGTTACAGGAGAGATGCTGCCCAAATTTACGTAAACAAGCTACTAGTTTAAGTAGCTGTCTTAGCCTTTACTCAACACTGATTTTGAATCTCCTTATGTTATGGTAGATTGAATTGAGTTGTTTGAAGAATTTCTTAGAAGATATTAAGGACTCAATGGAGTTAAGGTATGTTAAGGCTAAACCTTTCCTTCATTTTGGCATGATCCCGTAACTACATATGTTTGACAACGAGACATAAAGAGAAGTTTGTATTCATGAATTTATTCACATTATCCTAGTCTCAGAAGTTACAATGTTCTCCCTTATCGAGACTTTATACTCAGTTTAAGTATTGTTTTCTTCCAATCAAGAGATCAGGGTGTCATGACCCAATTTCACCTATAAGTCGTGATGGCGCCCAACACTACAGCTAGGCAAGCCAAGTTAATAAATTAAGCATATATTGATAAAATTTAAAACCAAAAAAATAATAAAACCCAAATTCTACCAATGTGTGTGCCAAGACCTGGTATCACAAGTGTATGAGCATCAAGTAGATTATACAAAATCTCAAATACTGTCTGAAATAAAATAGACAAAATAAAAAAATAAAAAAAAATACAAGGAGAGACACTAGTAGCTGCAGAACGACTCTGAAAGGCAGCTCACCACTATGCCCCTCGATAGCGTGGGTGTAAGAAGATAGGTTTCCCACTAGTGCTTGCCTCAGGTCCTGCACAAAAAGTGCTACAGCAAGTGTAGTATGAGTACGTTAACAACGTGTACCCAGTAAGTATCTAGCCTAATCTCGAAGTGGTAGAGACGAGATGGCCGACTTTGACACTCACTATGGGTCAATAATAATAATTGAAATACAATTAGGATATTTAAATCAGCACGATTTACAGAATTTACAATAATTTATTTAATCAGCAAAAATAATCAAATTCCTTCAAATGCAACAATTCTCAATATATTAATTAAATTCCTTCAATTCAAATAATTTCTAATTTATCAATTAAATTTTATTTACAGGAATAACAATTAATTCCTTAACAAGCAAGAATAATAATTCATTAAATTTCAAGGATTTTTTAATTTATCAATTAGCTTCGCAAGATGAAATAAATTACTAAAGTATCGTGTAATTATTATTATTATTAAGCACGATTTCTGCCGAGGACGTACGGCCTGGTCCAGAGTGTCGTGTACACTGTCGTGGGACGTGCAGCGCGATCCATAGATACATCTATCCTGCTGAGGCATTCAGCCCGCTCGACAAGAAAAGATGACATTTTCTTATGTACCTCCGGAAGGAGAGTATATTTATTATGAGATAAATTCGGGAGGAGAATAATTTTTTTTAACAATTAATTGATTTAAATAGAAAATCAAGCATATGAGATTTTCATCATTTAATATCTTTATCTAACAATTCACAATATATTCATATATATCAATTAATATTAATTAATCAAGAAATACAATTTATACAAGTAATTCATGCTTTGAGTCCTAAACTACCCGGACTTTAGCATTTATAATAGCTACGCACGGACTCTCATCACCTCGTGCGTACGTAGCCCCCGCAATTAGCAACAATTATTCTATTTAATCTCTATGGGGTAATTTTTCCCTCACAAGATTAGACAAGAGACTTATCTCGTCTCAAAGTCCACTTTCCGATTATCGCGTCACGTAAAATTCTCAATTCAATGCCGAAAAATCCGAAACTATCCAAAAGTTATATAAAATAATTAATATATGTTCAATAATTCAAAATTCATCTATGAAATAAATTATCCTATCCAAAAAGGTAAAATTCCTAAAATTCATCCCGAGCCCACATGCCCGGATTCTGGAAATTTTTGGATGGAAACGTTACCCGTAATCTCAAGAACTCAAATATATAATTTCTACAAAATTTCATAACTATTTTCGTGGTTAAAATCTCATTTTTATAAAAATCTAGGTTTTTCACCTAAACCCTTGATTTCTAAGATTTACTAGTTATTATCTACCTATAATTTATGTATTTAACTCAAGGAGTGTGGAACTAACTTACCTCCAAGTTGTTAGTTGAAATCTCCTCTCAAAAAGCTCCAAAATCGCCCAAGAATGGAAGAAAATGGGCAAAAATGCTGAATTCCCGTTCTTTTAAGCTTTCTACCAAACAGGTCTTTCGCACCTGCGGAGGTTGGAACGCACCTGCGAAAAATCCTCGCAGGTGCGTGTTCCACTTGCCTGGCCAATTCTCGCATTTGCGCACAGAGCTTCACACCTGCGCGTTTGCAGGTGCGCGAATTCTCCGCATCTACGGCGATGGCCTCACCTTCCCTTTTCCGCTTCTGCGAAGAAATATCGCATATACGAGTGCCGCGCCTGCGAGCTTCTGTCGCATATGCGAATGTCACACCTGCGACTAGCCAAGCGCAGGTGCGATTTTGACAGTAGCTGGGAGCTTCAGTTTTGGCTCCCAACTTCCAACTTGGTCCGAGCCTCGTCCGATTGACTCTCGGGGTCCCCGGGACCCCGCCGAACATACAAACTGGTTTGAAATCATAAAACGGACTCGCTCAAACTCTCGGAATGCATAAACAACATCAAATCTAAGAATCATACCATAAACCAAATTGATTTAAACTTAAAAATTTCAAGTTCTTCAAATTATTTCCAATGCGCCGAAATATACTTAAACTACTCGGAATGACACGAAATTTTGCGTGCAAGTCTTAAATCACTATACGGAACTATCCCAAACTCGGAATTCCAAACAGACTTTAATTACTCAAAAACCTTCCCCAAACCAAATTTAAAGAAGTTTAAACCTTCAAATAGTTGATTTTTACTATTAAGCGTCAAAACGCTCCCGGGTTATCCAAAACCCGATTCGGACATACGCCCAAGTCCAAAATCATCATACGAACCTATTGGAACAGAAAAATCCCATTTTCGGGGTTGTTTTCTCAAAATGTTGACCAAAGTCAAACTTGTTCATTTAAAGCTAACTTAAGGAACCAAGTGCTCCGATTTCAACCCACACACTTCCAAATCCCGAACCAACTATCCCCGCGTGTCATAAATAAATAAAAGCATGTTCGCGGAGTTTTATTTTAGGGAACGGGCTTCTAAAAGTTAAAATGACTGGTTGGGTCATTACATTCTCCACCTCTTAAACAAACGTTTGTCCTCGAACGGGAATAGAATAATACATGGAGTGCTAAATAAGTGTGGATATTTGCTCTACATGTCCTCCTCGGCCTCCCAAGTCGCTTTCTCGACTGGTTGGCCCCTCCACTGGACCTTTACTGCAGAAATCCTCTTGGATCTCAACTGGCGAACTTGTTTATCAACAATGGCAAATGGCTCTTCTTCATAACCCGAACTCTGATCTAGCTGAACTGTGCTGAAGTCCAACACATGTGATAGGTCAGCATAATACTTCCGGAGTATAGATACATGGAAAATCGGATGAACTCCCGATAGACTGGGAGGCAATGCAAGCTCACAAGCAACCTCCCCAACTCGTCTCAACACTTCAAATGGGCCTATAAACTGTGGGCTCAACTTGCCCTTCTTCCCGAATCTCATAATTCCCTTCATCGGTGAAACCTTCAAGAGAACTTTTTCACCTACCATAAATGATATATCATGCACTTTCTGATCTGCGTAACTCTTCTGTATGGACTGTGCTGTACGAAATCACTACTGAATCAACTTTACCTTTTCCAAGGCATCCCTTACCAAATCAGTACCATATAACTTAGCCTCACCGGGCTCAAACCATCCGATAAGTGAACGGCATCGACGGCCATATAAAGTCTCAAATGGAGCCATCTCGATGCTGGATTGGTAACTGTTATTATAAGAAAACTCGGCCAAAGGCAGGAAACGATCCCACTGACCTCCAAAGTCAATCACACATGCCTGAGCATATCCTCCAAAATCTGAACTGTCCACTCTGACTGCCCGTCGGTCTGTGGATGAAAGGCTGTGCTGATCTCTACATGGGTCCCCAATTCACGCTGTACTGCTCTCCAGAAATATAAAGTAAACTGAGGGCCTCTATCTGATATGATGGAAATTGGTACACCGTGCAACCGAACTATCTCCTGAATATAAATATGGGCCAACCTCTCTGAAGTATACGTAGTCACAACAGGAATAAAATATGCCGACTTGGTCAACCTGTCAACAATCACCCAAACTGTATCAAACTTCCTCAAGGTCTACGGCAATCCAACTACAAAGTCCATAGTGATGCGTTCCCATTTCCACTCTGGTAAAGTCATCTGTTGAAGTAGGACACCTGGCCTCTGGTGCTCATATTTAACTTGCTGGCAATTTAGACACCTAGCTACATACTCATCCTTTTTCATTCGTTGCCACCAATAATGCTGCCTCAAGTCACGATACATCTTCGTAGCACCTGGATGAATAGAATACCGAGAACTGTGTGCCTCCTCCAGGATCTTTTTCCTCAGTTCATCCACAATAGGAATACACAGACGATCCTGGAGTCGCAGAACACCATCTGCACCAATAGTAACTTCATTGGCACCACCTCGTAGTACCGTTTCTCGGAGAACCATTAAGTGTGGATCATCATACTGGCGAGCTTTGATCTGCTCAAATAGTGAAGATTGAGCTACGACACATACAAGAACTCGGCTGGGCTCTGAAATATTTAGCCGTACAAGTCTGTTGGCCAAGGATTAGATATCCAAAGCTAATGGCCTCTCTTCTGCTGAAATGAAAGCTAAACTACCCATACTTTCCGCCTTTCTACTCAAGGCATCTGCAACTACATTTGCTTTACCTGGATGATATAGGATAGTAATATCATAATCTTTTAGTAATTTCAGCCATCTGCGCTGCCTCGAATTTAGGTCCCTCTGCTTGAACAAATGATGCAAACTGTGATAATCAGTATAAACTTCACAGGACACCCCATAAAGATAATGCCTCCAAATCTTAAGGGCGTGAACAATCGCAGCTAACTCCAAATCATGTACCAGATAATTCTGCTCGTGGGGCTTCAACTGACGTGGAGCATATGCAATAACTCGCCCTTCCTGCATTAATACACAACCCAAACTAACGCGTGAAGCGTCGCAATACACTGTATACATTCCCGAACCGGAAGGTAACACTAATATTGGTGCTATAGTCAATGTTGTCTTGAGATTCTGAAAGCTTGCCTCACAATCATCATACCATCAGAACTAAACACCTTTCTGGGTTAATTTGGTCAAAGGTGCTGCAATAGATGAAAAACCTTCTACGAACCGACGATAATAGTCTGCTAAACCTAGAAAACTCCTGATCTCAATCGCCGAAGGGACGATGCCAATTCTGAACTGCCTCAATCTTTTTGGTATCAACCTTAATACCTTCGCCCGATACAATATGTCCCAAAACTGCTACAGACTCTAGCCAAAACTCATATTTAGATAACTTAGCATATAACTTTTGTTCCCACAATGTCTGAAGCACTACTCTCATATGTTGCTCATGTTTCTCCTTACTACACGAGTAGATAAAAATGTCATCAATGAAGACAATGACAAACGAATCAATATATGGCCTGACTACCCTGTTCATCAGATCCATAAACGTTGCCGGGGCATTAGTTAAACCGAAAGACATTACCAGAAACTTATAATGACCATATCTAGTACGGAAAGTAGTTTTCGGAACATCCGAATCTCGAATCTTCAACTGATGATACCCGACCTCAAGTCGATCTTAGAGAACACCCTTACACCCTGCAACCGGTCAAATAGGTCATCAATACGCGGCAACGGGTACTTGTTCTTAATAGTAAATTTGTTCAATTGGCGATAATCAATACACATTCGCATTGTGCCATCTTTCTTCTTCACAAATAATACTGGTGCACCCCAAGGCGATACACTCGGTCTGACGAACCCTTTGGCTAGTAACTTTTCAAGCTGTTCTTTCAACTCTTTCAATTCTTTCGAAGCCATGCGAGATGGTGGAATAGATATAGGTTGAGTATCTGGAGCCAAGTCAATACAAAAATTAATATCACGATCAGGTGGCATACCTGGAAGATCTGAAGGAAATATATCGGAGAACTCCCGAACTACTGGCACTGAATCAATAGTCGGAGTCTCTGCAGTAGTATCCCGAACATAGGCTAGATAGGCCAAACAACCCTTCTCAACCATGTGTTGAAACCTTATAAAAGAAATAACCCGATTAAATGAACTAACCGACAAACCCTTCCACTCCAGCCTAGGAAAAAATGGAATAGCCAAGGTAACAGTTTTGGCATGACAATCTAGAATAGCATGATTTGGAGATAACCAGTCCATACTCAGAATAATTTCAAAATCGATCATCTCGAGCAATAAGAGATCTGCTCTAGTTTCATAACCACAGAATGTAATAATACAAGACCGGTAGATCCGGTTCACAATAACAGAATCGCCTACAGGAATGGACACACAAATAGGAGTACTCAAGGACTCACGAGAAACACCCAGGAATGGAGCAAATAGAGATGACACATATGAATACGTGGATCTTGGATCAAATAATACTGAGGCATCTTTGCCGCAAACAGAAATAATACCTGTAAACACAGCATCTGAGGCCTATGCATCTGGTCTAGCCGGAAAAGCATAGAATCTAGCTGGAGCGCCAACTGGCTGGCCTCCACCTGGCTGGCCTCCACCTCTAGGACGGCCCCTACCCACCTGTCCTCCACCTCTTGGTGGTCGGACTACTGGTGGAGCAACTGGTCCAATAAGCATAGGCTACTGACCCTGTTGTACTGGTCTACCCCGAAGCCTGGGGCAAAACCTCCACATGTGACTGGGATCCTTGCACTCGTAACAACTCTTCGGTGCGATGGGCTGCTGACTAAGTGCCTGGCCCTGGGGAACTGAATACCCACTAGGAGGACCCTGAATATCTGGTGGGTGGTAAGAACTCTCTGGTATATCACTGAGATAAGGTCGCACTGGAGCACCTTGAGGAGGTAGTGGTGCTGGATATGGGGGTCTGTTGGACTGCCCCCTCACGAACTGACCTCTGCCCCCAGACGGAGCACCTCTAACCGCAACTCTTCCCTATGGGAGGATGGAATATACCTGTCCAAGAAGATACGGGTGAACCTGTCCCAAGTCATGGGAGGAGAATCTACTGGTCTTCCAAGAACATAAGACTTCCACCATCTACGGGCTCTGCCCTCTAGCTGAGAAGTAGCAAAGTCTACCCCATGAGACTCTAATATCCTCATGTTGTACAGTCTATCCTTGCATTGATCAATGAAATCCTGAGGATCCTTGTGTCGCTCACCTCCAAAGACAAGAGGATGTAGTCTAGTCCATCAGTCCAATAGTTTTTGAGGATCGGCGGCTACAGCTGGCCTGAGCTCAGGTGTAGTTGTTGCCACTGGCTGGGCTCCTCCCACGGGTAGTACACCCTGGGTCTCATATACATCAGTTGTGTGTCCATGAGCCTGCGCGGTAGGGATTTGTGCTCCCTCGCCCGCCTGAGATGTGGCTGGGTATGCCGGAAATAAACCGGCCTAGTCATATTGTCCATGAACCGCAGCATACGACCCATGACATCCTGAAATCCCGGTGCAGATGTGAAATCCAACGTAGTTGGCTCTGCCACATGCACCTCACCCTGCTCCTCAATGATGGGATTCTCTGCCTGACCCACTTGCGACATAACTGGAACAGTCCTGGGACGTCCTCGCCCTCTACCACGGGCCAGAACCCTCCCTCGACCTCTAGCAACTGGGGGGTAGCTCTTCCCTGGTCTGAAACCTCATTCGAGCGCATTCTCACCATCTGAGAGAGAATAAGAGAAGGACATTTAGAACTACATCAATTGCACGATGGAATATGAAGAAAGGTAATTTCCTAACACCCAATAACCTCTCGAAGATAAGTACAAACGTCTTCGTACCGATCCGCAAAACTCTATTAGGCCTGCTCATAACTTGTGAGACCTACGTGAACCTAGTACTCTGATACCATATTGTCACGACCCAATTTTACCTATAGGTCGTGATGGCGCCCAACACTACAGCTAGACAAACCAAGTTAATAAATTAAGCATATATTGACAAAATTTAAAACCAAGAAAAATAATAAAACCCAAATTCTACCAATGTGTGTGCCAAGACCTGGTGTCACAAGTGTATGAGCATCTAGTAGATTATACAAAACCTCAAATACTGTCTGAAATAAAATAGACAAAATAATAAAATAAAACAAATACAAGGAGAGACACTAGCAGCTGCAGAACGGCTCAGAAAGGCACCTCACCACTATGCCCCTGGATAGCGTGGATATAAGACGATAGTTCCCCCACTAGTACTTGCCTCACGTCCTGCACAAAAAGTACAGCAAGTGTAGTATGAGTACGTAAACAACATGTACCCAGTAAGTATCAAGCCTAATCTCGAAGTGGTAGAAACGAGATAGCCGACTTTGACACTCACTATGAGTCAACAATAATAATTGAAATACAACTAGGATATTTAAATCAGCATGATTTACTTACAATAATTTATTTAATCAGCGGAAATAATCAAATTCCTTCAAATGGAATAATTCTCAATATATTAATTAAATTCCTTCAATTCAAATAATTTCCAATTTATCAATTAAATCTCATTTACAGGAATAACAATTAATTCCTTAACAAACAAGAATAATAATTCATTAAATTCCAAGGATTTTCCAGATTATCAATTAGCTTCGCAAGATGAAATAAATTATTAAAGTATCGTGTAATTATTATTATTAAGCACAATTTCTGCCGAGGACGTACGACCCGGTCCAGAGTGTCGTGTACACTGCCGAGGGACGTGCAGCGCGATCCATAGATACATCTATCCTGCTGAGGCGTTCGGCCCACTCCACAAGAAAAGATGACATTTTCTTATGTACCTCCGGAAGGAGAGTATATTTATTATGAGATAAATTCGGGAGGAGAACAATTTCTTTCAATAATTAATTGATTTAAACAGAAAATCAAGCATATGAAATTTTCATCCTTTAATATCTTTATCTAACAATTCACAATATATTCATGTATATCAATTAATATTAATCAATCAAGGAATACAATTTACACAAGTAATTCATGCTTTGAGTCCTAAACTACCCGGACTTTAGCATTTATAGTAGCTACGCACGGACTCTTATCACCTCGTGCATACGTAGCCCCCGCAACTAGCAATAATTATTCAATTTAATCCCTATGGGTAATTTTTCCCTCACAAGATTATACAAGAGACTTACCTCGTCTCAAAGTCCACTTTCCGATTATCGCGTCGCGTAAAATTCTCGATTCAATGCTGAAAAATCCGAAACTATCCAAAAGTTATATAAAATAATTAATATATGTTCAATAATTCGAAGTTCTTCTATTAAATAATTTACCCTATCCAAAATGGTACAATTTCTAAAATTCACCTCGGGCCCACGTGCCCGGATTCTGGAAATTTTCGGATGGAAACATTGCTCGTAATCTCAAGAACTCAAATATATAATTTCTACCCAATTCCATAATTATTTTCGTGGTTAAAATCTCATTTTTATAAAAATCTAGGGTTTTCACCTAAACCCTTGATTTATAAGATTTACTAGTTATAATCTACCTATAATCTATATATTTAACTCAAGGAGAGTGGAATTAACTTACCTCCAAGTTGTTAGATGAAATCTCCTCTCACAAAGCTCTAAAATCGCCCAAGAATAGAAGAAAACGGGCAAAAATGGTGAATTCCCGTTCTTTTAAGCTTTCTGCCAAACAGGTCTTTCGCACCTGCGGAGGCTGGAACGCACCTGCAGCTCCGCACCTGCGGAAAATCCTCGCAGGTGCGAGTTCCATTTGCCTGGCCAATTCTCGCATTTGCGCACATAGCTTCGCACCTGCGCGTTCGCAGGTGCGCGAATTCTCCGCATCTGCGGCGATGGCCTCCCCTTCCCTTTTTCGCTTCTGCGAAGAAATCTCGCATATGCGAGTGCCGTGCCTGCGAGCTTCTGTTGCATCTGTGAATGTCGCACCTGCGACTGGCCACGCGTAGGTGCAATTCTGACAGTAGCTGGGAGCTTCAGTTTGGCTCCTAACTTCCAACTTGGTACGAGCCTCGTCCGATTAACACTCGGGGTCCCCGGGACCCCTCCCGAACCTGCCAACAGGATTGAAATCATAAAATGGACTCGCTCAAACTCTCGGAATGCGTAAAACAACATCAGATCTAAGAATCATACCCTAAACCAAATTGATTCAAACTTAAAAATTTCAAGTTCTTCAAATTACTTCCAATGCGCCGAAATATACTTAAACTACTCGGAATGAAACAAAATTTTGTGTGCAAGTCTTAAATCACTATACGGAACTATTCCCAAACTCGAAATTTCAAACGGACTTCAATTACTCAATAACCTACCCCAAACCAAATTTAAAGAAGTTTAATCTTCAAATAGTTGATTTTTACTATTAAACATCAAAACGCTCCCGAGTTATCCAAAACCCGATTCAGATATACGACCAAGTCCAAAATCATCATACGAACCTATTGGAACCGTCAAATCCCGTTTTCGGGTTGTTTTCTCAAAATATTGACCGAAGTCAAACTTGTCCATTTAAAGCTAACTTAAGGAACCAAGTGTTCCGATTTCAACCCACACACTTCCAAATCTCGAACCAACCATCCCCGTGAGTCATAAATAAATAAAAAGCATGTTCGGAGAGTTTTATTTTAGGGAACGGGTTTCTAAAAGTTAAAATGACCGGTTGGGTCATTTCATAGATGGTATATATATACAGTATTACACTATTTTTACCACCATCGAGCTATAAGCGATGGGCAGGCTCCTATTAGGCAACCTCTGATCAGATGGTAAGTTATATACCGAGCCTACTATGGCCGAACGCCTATGAGCGAGTCCAGAATGGCCGAGATACAGAGCCTAGTATGGCCGAGCGCCTATGAGCGAGCTTACTACGGCAGAGCAGTTACACATACCGAGCCTTATAGGGCCGGAAAACTACTTTACTTACTATATTGAGAGAGATGAGTCAGTATCAGCAGGTAAGCATATCTTCAAATTCTATTTGACTACCAGGTACTTTCAGTTATTATTTTATCAGTTCAGTTTTATATTTTAGTTATCTTGTTGCCTTACATACTCGGTACATTATTTCGTACTGACGTCCTTTTTGCTGGGGATGCTGCATTTCATGCCTGCAGGTACTAATAGACAACTGGATAGACCTTTCTAGTAGACAAAGTCAAACATCAGCTTGGTTGGTAAGCTCCAATTCCTCAGAGTTACCATATCGATATGTTGGAGTCCATTTTATATATACAGGTTTGATGAGTAGGTCGAGACACTGTCCCGGCCATAATACAATTCAGTTATTCCTAGAGGCTTGTAGACGAGTCCTGTACAGTTTTAATATCAGTATTTTGTCTTTACCAGACCTATGTAGATGTTTATTTTGTTATTGCCGGTTGTAGATGTTATTTTTAGATAATTCAAAATATGGCCTCATCGGCCTAAGTTGAGGGTTACCCTCCAGAGTTCACAGTTACAGAGTGGTACGCTCGGGCCAAGTATGGCACCGGGTGTCTTCAGGTTTGGGGCGTGACAAGGAAACCATCCAAGAGATGTATACAAGGTTCACCACACTGACAAATGAACTTAAGTCTCTTAGAAGGATTATTTCCGAAGAAGACAGAGTTGAGAAGATTTTGACAAGGGTTCTGCCAGTTACTTGGGAGAGCAAAATCACTGCCATTCAGGAATCAAAGAACATTGCCACCCTTAGGTTGGATGAGCTAATTGGAAATCTCACTGCTTATGAACTTAGAAGGCAAACCATGAAGATGGATGTACCCAAGAAGGAAAGGAGCCTGGCACTCAGAATCACTGAAGGTTCTGATCTAGAGGAAGATGAAATGTCTATGATCACAAAGGACTTTAAGAAGTACCTAATGAGAGGAAAGGGTTCTTCCAGAAGTGGAGGCTACAGCAAACCAAGGGTTCCTGAAAAACAGACCAATGAGGGCTGCTACAAGTGTGGGAAGACTGATCACTATATCAAAAACTGCCCTTTATGGGAAATTGAATGGATGAAGGAAAAAGCTGAACGAAGAAACAGAAAGAAGGAACAGGTTCATCCCAAGAAGAATAAAGGATCAATAAAGGCTATGGTTGATGCTTGGGGAGAAAGCTCAGATGAGGACTCAGATGATGAAGATGGAGATGAACATGCACTTATGGCAATTGGAGAATCCGATGAGGAATCTGAAGTATGTATAATCCATCTAAAAGACAAGATTAAGTTTTTATCTAAAGAAATGCTATCTAAGTTATTTCTAGATTTCATTGATGAATCTGAGGATATAAACAATGAAAAGAAACAGTTGTCTAAGGAATGCGTGATTTTAAAAGCAAAGTGTAAGAACCTGGAACTTAGAATTAGTGAGACTGTAAGTGAAAATACTGCACTAAAGAACCAGGTTCATGCATTTGAGTTTAATGTCCAGTACTTAGATTTGAAAACCTAAAACTGAAATTAGGAACAAGTAAGAAGACAGTTAATTGCACGCAACCCACTCTAGAAGAAAATGTAGGTAAACTAAAAGATAAGTTGTATAAAAAGGATGAGCATGTAATAATTTTGATAGAGGATCTAGGCAAGTTCAAGCATGAACTAGATAGAACTTGTAAATGGAACAGGTACTCTGATGCACTGCCATGGCTACAGGAACATCACAGTAGCAATAGAAGAGGAAATGGCTTTGGGAATCTTCCACCTAAATGGGATCCCGAAAGCAAGTATCTCACACTTCCTGAGAATAATGTTTGTACTCACTATGGTAAAACGGGTCACTATAAAAGTGAATGCAATGCAAAAGATAAGGCAAGCCAAAAGAACAAGGAATTTGTTCAAGGGAAGAATAGGCTACCAGGTTGGGCTAAAAAGAATCTGATCATCCTTTTGCCTATAGAAAGGGACCCAAACTAGTTTGGGTTCCTAAGACTAACCCCTGATTTCCTTTTGCAGGTCCAAGTGAAGGGGATCAGCCAAATATAGTACATGGATAGTGGCTGAAGCACATGACAGGAAGCAAGAACCAGTTCCTTTCACTTGAGGACCTCAAAAGAGGTAATGTCTCCTTTGGAAATGGGAAGAAAGGTGAGATCATTGGGGTTGGAAAGGTAGGTAAGACTGATTCTCACTCTATTGAGAATGTCTACTTATATATTGTAGATCTGTCCACACTCTCAGAAAATGAACTCACTTGTTTAAGTGTGTTGGACAATGATCCCCTCATTTGGCACAAGAGACTTGGACATGCAAGTTTGAGTCAACTCAACAAATTAGTCTCCAAGGACCTGGTGATAAGGTTGCCCAACATCAAGTTCAAGGAAGACAAATTTTGTGAGGCTTGTGCAAGGGAGAAGCAGGTAAGATCCTCTTTTAAATGCAAGAAAGTGGTAAGCACCACCGGGACGATGGAACTGGTCCATATGGATCTATGTGGTCCAATGAGAATATTAAGCAGATGTGGTAAAACATATGTGATGGTGCTTGTTGATGATTAATCTAGATTTACTTGGACATTGTTTTTAACATCCAAAGATGAAACATTTGACATGTTCACTTCTTTTGTTAGAAAAACTCAGAAACAACTAGGTAATCAACTTGTATCAATTAGGTCTGATCATGGCACTGAATTTGAAAATGCTAAATTTGCTGAATTTTGTGATGAGCATGGCATAAATCATAATTTTTCTGCTCCTAGGACTCCATAACAAAATGGAGTAGTTGAAAGAAAGAATAGGACACTTGAAGATATGGCTAGGACTATGTTTATTTCTAGTAAACTGCCCCATAGCTTCTGGGTAGAAGCTGTAAATACTACATGCTACATCAGAAATAGGTGCATGACTAGACCTCTTGTAGAGAAGACTCCCTATGAGTTACTTAAAGGGAGAAAACCAAACATATCCCATCTTAGGGCATTTGGATGCAAGTGTTTTGTGCACAATAATGGTAAAGACTCCCTAGGTAAGTTTGATCCCAAAAATGATGAGGGAGTATTCTTGGGATATTCTTCACATAGCAAAGCTTATAAAGCCAATAACAAAAGAACTACGTGCGTTGAAGAAAGTTTTCATGTGGTTTTTGATGAAACTAACATTCATTCTGAGAGAAAGGAATATGATGATGAAGCAATTGGGTTGGCGAGAAACTTAAATGAAACCACAGCCCAGACTGAAGCTGCACTGGAAGAAGGAACATATGATGGAACGGGTTCTTCTACCCAAGGCAACCTGACATGGGGAATAGAACAAAGAGAAAATGATCCTCAAACCTCAAGGGAACATGTCCGTGAATCTGTTACACAACAACAAAGCATTGAAGGAACATCAAAGGGAAACCAGTTGGTTGTAAAATCTTACAAGTATCAAAGTTCTCATCCTATTGAGTACATAATCACTAATCCAACCTCTAGAATCAAAACCAGATCTTCATTAAAAAAAATTTGTGCTTTTGATGCCTTCTTATCTCTTATTGAACCTAAAAATATTGTTGAAGCCTTGCAGAATGCAGACTGGGTAAATGCAATGCAGGATGAACTCAACCAATTTGAAAAGAGTCAAGTTTGGCATCTGGTACCAAGACCCTTGGATAGATTGGTAATTGGCACAAAATGGGTCTTCAGAAACAAGCTTGATGAGGATGGACAATTACAAGGAACAAGGCAAGATTGGTGGTTCAAGGATATAGCCAAGAGGATGGCATAGACTATGATGAAACCTTTGCTCCAGTTGCAAGGTTGGAAGCAATAAGACTCCTCATAGCCTTTGTTGCTTACATGGAATTCACCCTTCACTAGATGGATGTTAAGAGTTCCTTCCTCAATGGCTATCTAAAGGAAGAAGTGTTTGTCAAGCAACCTCCGAGGTATGGGGGTACTTGCAAAACACAACTGCTGGCCCAAGTGAAGGTTAATTTTGAAGATTGACAAAGGAAGCTCAGGCATGAACCAGGTCCTCCGTTGTGTGCATAGACACGGCAGATTCGAGCATGTGAGATACACGTGAAGGAGATAAGCTTAACTCGGCCTAATTAATATCTCCTGATCGAAAAGGGTTGCATAATTGATAAGGAGAATGACTCCTTAATCAAAGAGAACACTATCCAAGATAAAAGAAAGAGTTAGAGATGGAGATCAACTAGAACTCTTCCACCAAGGAAGAGTAGCATTAGAACTCTAGTTATTTTCTACTCTACTAACTCTATAAATCGCAGGATGTTTTCATTCGGCAGGTAACGCACAAAAGCGGAATTAAAAAGTGAATTGACAGCAAAATAGCAAGGAATTTTGCAAGCAGTTCGTGTGTGATTCAAGTGTGCGAACCTGAAACTACATGAACCAGATATAAGAACCAGTTCCAAGTGTCTATCTTTTATTCTAGTTCAATTGTAGTAGGTGTTTTCATATTGTACATTTCAGTTTTATCTAGAGGCAATTGTAATAGGTACTCAGAGTATTCAAGTTAGAGTTAACTTGAAGTTGTCGCAACAGTTAGAGGTTGGTTGCCACAACGGGATTAGAATTAATCCTAAGTTTACAAAAATGTTTTGTAAATGCAGTTTTTGGCTCAGTGATTTAGCGAAGAGTTTTGGGAAAATCCTACTAGGAAGTAGGCCGTGGTTTTTTCACCTTTTGAGCCATGTGTTTTCTACGTAAAAATCCTTATGTTCTTTAATTTCTGCATTTATTATTCCGCAACAGTAGTATAAGATACACATAGAAGAACTAGGTTATTCTATAATCTGTGCACGCGAAAAATTGGACACCACACAAATAACCCCCTCTTGTGTGGTATTGAAGTTAAAACATCAACAATAAGAAGAATATTTACCAAACATGTAAAATATGACATATGATTGGAAAAGGTCTTTTTTTTTTGTTTTTCATTTCTGAGCATTACATAAAATAGTAAATGTATAGTCATAGGACAACCAGAAGAAGCCTAAGCCTATTTTGCTGACCAAACCAAAAGCTACTAAGTAACAACTTTCTTTGAGAGAACTCTCAATGTTTCAACAACCCCTCTACTTCATATTCCTTAGTTTTCCAAACATTTGACTGTACAGTTCCCCCACCAATTTGTTGCCTCAATTTCTGAATGCCACTCCATGTCCATGAATGAACCTTGCATCATCTTCAGTGTACACATGAGTCTCATTCTTCAGCCTGTAAGGGCAAAGAACAACTCTTTTTAAGTATCTTATAACTAATATCTATATGAAATTTTCTTTCGTTATACCAAAAATAAGAAGAAATAATCGATAGAGCTTACGTTTTGGCAACGGTCTTATTCAAGATGGTGGAAGAAAAGAAAGAAGCACCATTAAGATATAAGAGTTCCCCTTCAATTCTTTCAGCTATTTTCTTGTCCAGTTTTCCAGCATCAAGACAGAATGGTTGGTCAGAAGCCTGCAAGTTAGTGTCAATTTGTTAGTTATTAGCTGTGCAAATATTGAACTAATATTTAGTTTAGGATTTGATGTGAACATTAGTACTAACCATAACCCATCCCCATGTATCAGCAAAAGAGGGTACATGAGCTGTATATGCCAGTACATCTGCATCAACATTAAAAATTAGTATGTGAAAAAGAAAAAAGTGTTAAAACTCAAATTTGTTACTATAATTTATTTGCTATTTCAGACATACTGTGAAAAAGAAAAAAGGAAGAAGATGTTGCAGCCACAATAGAAACTTACATTTGAAGACCTGATTGATTGTGTTGTAAATGGATGAGAAAACTTCCTTGTGTGTGAAAACTCCCGCTGGTCCAGCCTGCATATTGACTAGCTGTTAGAGTAATCCAACTCCAACAAGAGCATGACCAAATTAGGTTTTACTAACTTTTATCATTGACACCGTAAACAATTTTACGCTATCAGGTCACGCCTAAAGATAACAATTAATGAAATATAATGCAAGTGAACTTAATGTATACCAGGTTAAATTACACTAATGAGAGAGCTGACCTGAGTAACGAAGATGCCGTTGTCGTTGAGCTTAGGTTTAAGGATGTTTTCGTAGAAAGATTTGGTGTAGAGTTGGTAACAAGGTCCTCCTTCAACTGGATCAGCTAAATCTCCAACTATGATATCAAATTTTTCTTGTCTCTGCTCTAGCTCAGCTCTTCATTCATGCAAAATCATATCAGATTTAGAGTCAACATGGGTTAAACAACAAAAGATTGAAAAGGAAATACTAACAGGTTTGTTACTTTGTACTGATCAGCAAGTCAGCAACACACTTTACTCCTTTAGATTGAAAAGGAAAGAGTCCTTACTTGGCATCGTTAATGATCAAGTTAAGCTTCTTGTTGCGAAAAGCCTCATGGTTTGCTGTTAGATGCTTCCTGCAGAAATCTACAACCTCCTGCAACAAAGTAAAAATAAGAATAAAAAGCATTTTTTATAAGATTTCAAGCCAGAACAGACATATTTAACTTCTTTTTCTTCACTTTTGTTTTTTCTTTTACACAATCAGGATTTGGTACAGTATAAGAGGATATACTATTCTGTTTTTGACTTCTCTCTTGAAACACCATCACTTACTTTTGTTGGGGTTGGTTTTCAGTAAAGTAATTATCTGTCGGTATGTCCTAATAAATTACTTATAAAAATCCAGTAATATTTTACCTGATCAATGTCACACATGACAACTTTCTCCATAGATTTGTGTCTTAGAGCTTCCCTTGCTGCAGATCCTTCACCACCTCCCATTATAAACACATTTTTTGGGCTGCAAATTGATCATTATATGTGATTATTATTCATAATAAGAATATTCTTTTTTTTTCACTAAAAAGTAAACATCAATTAGCTACAAATCCAATAATCAAATACTATTATTCTAGTAATTAAAAAAGGCATCATATATAATTATAAGTAAGGTACGAATGCTTATGTCCTTAAGCATGCTTAATTAAGGAATGAATAATTAAATACTCACTTAGGGTGACACAAGAGAGCTGGATGAATTAAGCATTCATGATATATAAATTCATCCACTTCTGCACTCTGCATCTTCCCGTCTATTACCAATACCTATATACATGCATTATTTTATCAATAATAATACCAACAAAAAGATATATTTATATTAAAAATAGATAGAATCAAATATTTGAAATTACAATTATTTTTATCAACCTTCCCAAAATGCTTGGTATCCAAAAGGGCGATATCTTGGTACTCGCTTGTTCCTTTGTGCAGCACACTAGTAAAAACAAGAAAGTCAATACTTAATTAGTCATTCAAATGCCATCTCCTTATCCAAATCTAACCTCAAAAATATAAATTACTGTAGTAAATAAATAATCATGTGTGAACATGATTTAAATTATTTCTCTATGGGTGACGTGGAATATACGATTTTTAAAACGAAAATCATCTGACAAAATCTTTCAGGTAGATTACAGTGTTAATCTTTACGAGGACATTGAGAATTGGATACGAACATCATTACGAAAGATACACGTCAAATTAATCTTATCTTCTCATAATGACGTTTGAAGGTAAAAAGTCTTTAAAATCAATTGACAAAAAATATTTAGTGACTCCAACAGATAATTCATAAATATATTTTTTCACTTTGCTGACTCATCTTTTAAAGCATTTTTATAGTCGGGTTTTAAGTAATCTAATTATGTGAATATTTTGTAAATTGTCAATGAATATAAGAAAAGTATCGGAAAAGGAAAAAATCCACCCCCTCCCCCCCACATAACCATGGTAGGCAACTCATGTTGCTTGTATGACTCCTCGAACTGTACTAGAATCATTTCGAGGTTGAACTATGTTTCATGTAATCATGTACGAGCACGTATGTAGAAGAAAGAGAAAGTACCAAAAACAAAAGTCATAATTAAAGAAATAATCTTTTATAAAACCTTTTAAGAATCTAAAAAAAAAATAACATTGTTAAAGACATAATTACGTAAATAATTATGTGTTCTCTGTAACATTATAAGTTTTTAATAAGATGGTCACACATTTTAACGTGACATAGGAGCAAATAGAGGTATACTTGACTGCAGGGGCCGACCCATCTTGTGATCTATGAGTTCACGTGAACTCAGTAGGATTTGTCCAACCAGTGTAAATTTGTTTGAAAATTTAATAAATATCTATAAAATATTTGAGTGTAAACACAATTACTATTAAAAATTTAATTGAGATTGTTACAGAAACTCATAAATAATAAATCCTGGATCCGGTTATACTTAACTCATAAGAATGAAGCCCGTACATTAATGTACGTGTTAAAAACAAAATAACAAAGGTTACATAGAAAAAGAAAGGATTTCCCCGTGAATTTTCCAAAAACAAAAAAGAAAAACTGAATGGAGATCGCTGATAAGAGGTTTTATATACCTGTTTAAAGCAAAAGACCATTTGAGATCAACATCAATCTCTTCTTCAAACCAAGAACCATCATTAATGGGAAGATCATCACTCTCCTCCATAGTTATGCGTTTTGGTTCATAGCGAAAAGTATTATCACAAGAAAAAAACTCCAAAGCTTCACTTCCCATGGTTTTCTAAAAACTAGAACAAACTTTCAACAAATTAAGAAGGAAGAGAGATTGAGAAGATTAGATAAGAGCTAAGTAAAGGGACGTTGAGAAGAAGGATAAACGAGTTTTGTGTGAGAGTGGATTGAAGGTGCTTAACGTGACTACCCTTTTATAGTTAAAATCTGAGCAGACAAAGTGTCTTTTAATAAAGAAATAAATAAATACAGAATCCCTCTTTTAAAAAGGATCTGGTTTTATTTAATAGTTATTCCCTTTTTCAAAATGGATATTAGCACAGTTAGGACAATTGACAACAGACCTAACAAGTAACAAGTAAACAAGGACTAGTGGGTGCATGCAACAAAAAAACAGTTTTCTGAGTGACCCTTATTGATAAAGGATTGACTTGTTTTTATTATTGTAATCAGCATCTCTCACTTTAGAATCTCTGATTAGAGTTTTATTGGTACATTTTTCTTACTAGAAAGAAAAAATGCGAAATACATAAGCAATTAAGCATACCTCTGCTAATAATTGAAAAACAAAAAAAGGCAGTCCGGAGCATTAAGTTCCTGCTATGCGCGGGTTTGGGGAAAGGCTAGCTCACAAGGGGGTATATTGTACACAGTCTTACCCTGTATTTCTGCAAGAAGTTGTTTTTACCGCTCGAACCCGTAACCTCCTGATGATATGGCAGTAACTTTACCAATTATGTCAATGCTCACTCTGACAAATAGAGATGATTGGAATATAGACCATGAGATAAGGAGAAAATTATTAAGCACATAATTAGAAATTAAAATGCATGTTCATATTATTATTAGTAGTAGTAGTAGTATATATATATATATATATATACACACACACTAATGGCTGAATCTCTTTTTATCTTTCAAATTAAGAAAAGATAAATTAACTCAAATAGCCGCTCACCTAATCTGTTAAATTAAAAATAGCCAACAGATGTATAATATATATAAAATTTATGTATATAATATATATATATATATATATATATATATATATATATATATAAAACTATAT
>AWOL01S0000641.1:137615-204939 GCA_000715115.1 Nicotiana otophora
TATATATATATATATATATACACACACACTAATGGCTGAATCTCTTTTTATCTTTCAAATTAAGAAAAGATAAATTAACTCAAATAGCCGCTCACCTAATCTGTTAAATTAAAAATAGCCAACAGATGTATAATATATATAAAATTTATGTATATAATATATATATATATATATATATATATATATATATATATATATAACTGTGTATAATCAATATATAAATTATATATATACCGACTAAAAAAAGTAAATAATAAATTTGGCGGGCTATTTGTGTAACAATCCAGTGGCGAAGGAGAAAAAGAGATTCAAGATATTATTTCCTTATTTTAACTATTAGGAGTGGTTTGACCTGAAGGTATTTTAAGCGATTTGAAAGTACGATTGCAAGTTTTGATAATATTTAAAAAATTTAAAAACAACAAATTGTTGAGCCACGCTAGTTCTGCTAAGGAAAATTAACATTTTAATAGTGCATAGAAGTTAATTAATTACATATAAAGAAAAAATGAAGTATGGGTTGACCACCTAGTACAAGTGTTGGCATGTGAGGATTTTGAAGATTTTGATGATATATGTTGGCATAGGCAAAAGGCATGCGCATTATATTCCTGAAATTATTTGGGATTAGAAAATAAAAAATACATTTGTTTTTTCTCTTTTCTTTGCGCATGATTACTTATGGGACCCCACTTCAGTACATGCGGGAGCACAAGACGAAGTAGATGACATAATGTTATGAGGACAGGTCAAAGCCCAATGTAGTGGGGAAAAAAACCTTAGTCCTACTATATCTTCTTTTTCTTTTTCTTTTTTGGTTTACATTAATTTGATTTTTTTTTTATACCAAAGTTTGGTACGTTTGCTGAAGATTAACGTAAGAATAGCTTTGTCTGCAGGATTAAATTGAATACTGATGGTAATATCAAGACTCAATTTGAAAATGGTGCTTTTAATTAGGTGAGATTTTTAGAAATGATCAAGATAAGTAGATCCTCCGACACTCAAGCAAGATGAAGCCTGCCTTAAGTCTTGTTGCAAATTAAAACTATTCCGTTTCAAACAAGGGCTAACATTAGCAAACGAAATAGGCTACAAAGAACTAAAATTGAAATTGTTGTCACGCTTGTAATAGAGCATGATATACCGTGTCACCCGTCTCCAATGAGTATCAATTGGCACCCCTTCGTTGAATAATTATATTATTTAAATAGGTAATTTTTTAAAATATATATATTATTTATTTAACCCTCTTGACTTAATTATATATTTATTTTTTTAAATTTTGATACTTTTTAATGAAAATTCTGGTTTAGCTAGTGAGTGTCACCTTGTAATTAAAGAACTTAGATATTTTTTGGAAGTCAATAAGACCACGATAACAAATAATGGAGGAAGCGAACCAAAATGCAGACTTTTCTGGCGAATGAAGGCCCACATACATGAAGAAGATTTGATAATCTAGAAGAATACGCTAAAGAAAATCGAGTTTCTTCTCCCGTAAAATTTGAATGTGTGGCTTATAAATTATTTTTAAAATTACCTTTAGTCATTTCAATGTAAAAAAATAAATAAAAAGAATATGACAAAGAAATTGTACATATTCGTGAATTATTAATTGTATATAAATATCGGAATGTTTGCTTTATATTAAAAAAAAAAATGGATGTATTATAAAAGTTTTATAACTTTTCACTTGTCGTTAAATAAATAAAAAATAGAAAGATCAACATCAAGGTAATCCTATTGTTTTAATATAAAGCTAATTCTCGTATAAATTATCCTACAATGTACCCATGTAAAATAATATCCAAGTTACGGTATAAATTTTATTACTATAGCTTATATCAAAATTGAATGCCAACCAAATGTAGTTTGGACTTTGGATTAATACCAAATTTTATATCGATTTTTTTTTTTTTTTTTCTAATCTCAATAACCAAACAGCCCCTTTTCTATGAGGAGGCTAAGGATCACTCTTTCTAAAATGTATTTATCAAAATGTAGTAGTATTAAATTATGCATATTGATAAACTACTTACAACTTACCTATTAAATAAAGTACCTAACCAAAAACTTAGTTAACCAATTTTTTTTAATTACACCATAAATGATCAAGGTAAGCTATTTATTGCGCGCATTAATAAATTTTTATAGTTTTATTTTGGATTGAATTCACAAAGTTTAATCATATTATTTGAATTACACCATAAATGAACATGGTAAGAAATTTAACAAGATATTTGAATTACACCATAAATAACCACGGTAATTCATTGGCTCGTGTAATAGTAATTTTATCAATTAATCTTTCATTTTTGGATTGTCTTCAAATAAATTCTTTAAATGGTTACAAAACTAACCTTCTTTATGAGTCTACTGAAAATGAAAAAGTGAATAAGTAACGTGAAATACCTTCACTTTCTTCTACATTATATAAAAATTTAAAGTGAATTGTGGAAAAGGTTCTTTCTTTAATATTGTAATGCGATGTTGGGTCCTTACTCTTGCTTGAAATTTAGATTTGTATATTTTTAGAGGGAGAACATAATCTTACTCATCCCTTATTGATGGCTGATAAGTGAAAAATTCGGAGAAATGTATATTTTTAGCCACTCCCAAACAATAGCCAACAATATATATATATATATATATAGAGAGAGAGAGAGAGAGAATACATGTGTATTATATACAAAAATATACACATTTTATATATTTTTTGGCTATAGAGTGCAATTAGTTTATTTTGCCCAAAGATTTACTCTAACATATATAGAGAACTGTAATTATAGCCAATATTTTGGCTAATGGAGTCCATTTCACATAAACATAAGCATCTTTGCAAAATGTAGATTTTGTTGGCAATATTCTTTGGGACCCAAAAATATTGCAGTGTATATCTCTTCTTTTACACCTAAGACGCCAAGATATTTTTGCCTATAAAAGGGAAGGCCATTAGTTCATTTTATAAACATCAACAAGACTTGAGTCTTCATTTCTTGTTTCTTTTCTTTCCTCCTTTATTAAGAGTGTTTTGTATGAGAGTTAGTGTTGGGAAGCACTTGTGTGAACCCTTTAATTTTTTGGAGTGATCTTGTGAGGTTATTTTCTTAGGGTATTTGGGATTAATTAAAGTGTTTACTCTAATTTTGTACTTTTATTGGTATAGTAAAATTGCTCCTCTCCGCTTGTGGATGTAGGTCACTTTGACCGAACCATGTTAAATTTGTGTCTTCTTTATATGCTTTAACTGCCATTGTTATCAACTTACATTGTCTTTGTTATTGTCATTATACCGTTGTTTTGCTAAATTTCGCATTACCCGGATTTTCGATCCTAATAAATTGGTATAAGAACTGGATCTAACCGGGTTAGTTTCAATAGCCAAAATGACTCTAACAAAGACCTATGTTGAGAAATTTGACCGAAGTACAAACTTTAGAATGTGACAATTAAAGATGGAAGCTATCCTAATTCAGGATGTCTTAAACTTGGCGTTGCAAGGAACGGAGAAGAAGCTAGATAAAATGACGGACGAGAAGTTTGCTATCATAGATAAAAACGCAAAATCAGGTATCATCTTAAATCTCTCAAATGAGGTTTTACGAGAAGTTTCTGTAGAAACCACAGCCAAAGGTATGTGGAAAAAATTAAAAACCTTATATATGAAGAGGACGGTGGAAAATAGACTTTACCTGAAGCAGAAGATTTATACAATTCGTATGGGTGAAGGTACCTCTATTCTCTCTCATATTGACACCTTTGATACCATTCTTGTGGATTTGAGTAAATATAGATGCTGAAATTAAAGATAAGGATCAAGTCGTGTTACTGCTTTGTTCCTCTCCGCTTGTGGACGTAGGTCACTTTGACCGAATCACGTTAAATTTGTGTCTTCTTTATATACTTTAATTGCCGTTGTTATCAACTTTCATTGTCTTTGTTATTGTCATTATATCGTTGTTTGGCTAAATTCTGCACTACCTGGGTTCCGACTTCCGATCCTAACAAGAACAGTCTGAAATTAACTTTTCCAAAACCTCAAGGATATTAAATATCTCGTTAATAGCAATCAAGAAAATATCTAATCTTTCACATCTCATATTTAACTAAGTATGATCTATAAGACTTCATTTTGGAGCAGTTACAATATGGCTACTTTGTTACGATTTCTCCGCTAGTCACTACAGATGCTTGTCTTTATTGTTGAAAATTAAATCAAGATTGAGACAGAAATAACTTGGAATCAAGAACCAGAACAAAATATGATTATAAATATTAAAGATACAAACAATTTCGTACCATTGTTCGAGATTGCATATTTCAAGGATTATGATGAAATATTTATTGGTGGCATTACTCTACCACCTATAGTATGTTCAATTAGAATTGAATGGGTGTACAAGTCCAACTACAAAGCAATCGGAGAAATAGATGATTACAAAGTAAAGAGAAATCATGATATTTTGAAGGAATTTACATGAGGAAAGATAAATCATATATGAGCAATATCGAAGATAAATTGAAGTTGACTAAAGATGGTACTCGTGATTTTGTTGATGCTACATATTTTAGGGAATTGGTGGAGAGTCTAAGGTACTTGACTTCTACAAGGCTTGATGTTGCTCATAGCATGCTCAAGTTTGAAAATCTTGGTTTAAGGAAGGCTGTTAGAAATTAAATCAAGATTAATTAGTATTCCTACATCGCCTAGGATTTGGTATTTACTAGTTTATTTAATTTATGTCTAATTAGGATTCACAACCAAAATCATGCATGAATAGGTTTTTTAGATTCTAGTCAAATTTGATTTGTAGTATTATAAATATGGGTGTTACTACATATTTTCTATTGTGAAGAGGTAGTTATGATGTAGAGAGATTCAAGAGTTTATGAGTTGTGAAAAATGCTCATGCCATGTTCTCTCCTTAGTTTAATAAATTTCTTCTATATAGTCTTTGTTAAATTTTTTACTTATGCCTAAATTATTCTTGGGGTATTTCAATCCTTCATTTATTATTCCGCTCCTTGTGATTAAGCTAATGACTCGTTAAACTAATGACTCGCAGTAATAGTAGTAGTAGTATCAATTACATAAATATCTTCAAAGAGATTTTCTTTCTTAATAGAAGAATTTAAGACTCAACGTTTTTTTTCCTTGTAATACTTATTATTACATCATACGTGTCAATTATTTCGCTAATTTATTCCCCTCCAAAGATATATATATTAGAAACTTAGTATTGTAAACGTTATTTAAGGTTCACATCAAAGGTTCAAAACTCATTAGTTTAGAGCAAATGATGCTATTGCAATTTTTAAATTCAATTCTCTAACCAGGCTTGGGGGTTGGACTAAATGATGTAATGTATATGGATAGGCATAATTGCAGACAAGAATCAAAAGATATGTTGCATTTAGTTGGTAGGCAATAATACACTATTATGTGCAGCTAAGCTGGTCCTATATAGAAACTATATATACACTGTACACTAGACACGCACAATATGAATTATGTTTTGTATGTTTTCATATGTTATGATGAAATGAATCAAATGAATGAATTTGGGGAGGTTTTGTTTCTTAGTTTAACTACTTATTAGTAGGCAGGCGTGCTCTTTTCTACTGGATTTCATTGGCGCCCGGCAGACCAACACACTGGTGGGGACTAAAGGGTCCACATATTACCTACTCGTATGATTTTCCAAAGTTTAAAAATTATGTGAAAATAGGATGAGATTTTGCAGTTCAAAATTATTTAGAGTGTTGAACCAATTTTTCTCCACAAATTTAAATAAAAGATTAACCTTAGCTTATTGTGACAAGAATGTGCTTGAGAAGTGATCTTAATTAACGCCATTTATGTTATGAGGTGTTACTCAATCAATTTTTTTTAATTTCTTTTTTGCTTTTGTTTTTGTTTTAGGCTTTCGATATTTGAAAGCCACTCGACCAGCTAATCTAGATTAGTGTCACGTTAAGTCTAGTAATGGAGATAAAATGATTTTTAGAGATAGTCTTCAATATCAAAAACCTAATTATTTATCGCACCCCTTGGTTTATCTGATACATTCTTTATTAAACCATATATGTTGAAGGGGATTTCATATTGGAGGTGAGCCTCAGAGCAATGATAAAGTTGTCCCTGTGTGATTTATAGGCTACGGGTTCGAGCCGTGAAATCAGTCATTGATACTTGCATCAGGGTAGACTATCTACATTATATCGCTTAGGGTTAGGGGAGGCATTGGGCCGGTTCGGGTCCTAAACGGACCAAGTGAGCCGGTCCAAACGGTCCCGATCCCGGTCCCAAACTAAACGGGCCAAATAGTCCCGAGCTAAACAGTCCTTTTCTAGGAACCGGCCCGGTACCGGGCCCACGAACTCATGGTTCCGGGCTAAACAGGCCATGCCCGTGGGCTAAACGGGCTAAGTGGGCCCAACAGCTAAAATATTATTTTTTTTAAAAAAAATAGAATTGAAATTAAAGACAAAAAGATGTAAAACAATATCTAAGGCAATGCCTTATAAATTTTATTATAGAATTGTGACCTGAACTTTTTAATTCAAAATTTAAAGACAAAAATATTGTAAGGAGATATTCAAAGCAATGCCTTGTAATTTTATTATAGTATTTAAAAAAAATATGACAATATCTTTCTTAGTCTTCCTCCCCCTATGGAATGAGCACAGCAAGGTGCTAATACCACCATTGAGAAGAAAAAGAAACTAATCAAGATGTGCCAAAATACAAGTTACATAATACATACTAATTTTTGTTCATACAAGTTACATGATATCTCTTACAAACTTCATAAATCCTTGAAGGTTCGGAGGAATTTCAGTTGGTGGTGGCGGAAAAGTAGCTTGGTCATCGCCGCTTCCATTGTCGGGCGAAGCATCATCCTCCGCAAGATTAGCTAGCAGTTCTTCGTAAGCTTCGTCTTCCTCTGGTTGTGATTCAGCAAGTCCAAGATTTCTTCTTTCCGAACGGATCCAATCTCGAAAAATTACTGATTTTTCCAATCTCTCCCCCATAAACGCTATATAATCACCAAGCTGAAGTCTTGCTTGACTGAAAGCGCTCTCTGATGCTACTATTGAAGCTTGAGTAGTTAAAATATCTCGGGCCATCCTTGAAAGAACCGAAAAGTATTTTTCTTTGTCCTTCCACTATTGCAAAAGATGAAAAGAGCCGTCGGAATTCACTTCCTCAATTCCCTGCGATAAATAAACTTCAAGCTCATTTAGTTGTGAAAAATCACTACTACTAGAACCTTGAGAACCCCTAAACTCCGCCCAAGCACTAAGTGCTATTACTCCCGCAGTTCTTTTAGATGATTGAGAATCAGAAGAAGAAGGAGTTGGAACATTTGGTCTAGCATAATTTTAATGCAACTTGATAAGCATTATAAATAGTTTGAGCATTTATTCTAATTGAGGATATTGCTTCCGAAAGTTGAGACAACTCATCATCTTCAAGTGCTAAACCATTATAAACAGTTTCGTACCAAAATTGAGGACCTCCTAATTTCATACAAAAATTTAACAAAGCAACAATACCATAAATAAGGGGAATATGGAAAAAATATTTTTTAAACTTTATTCTCAGAGAATCAATAGCAAGTTGATAAATTTCCCCACCCTTTGAAAAATTAGCAAATAAATTTACAAGTTCTGCAATATAAACTAAACAGTTAGAAATAGTAGGATAATATTACCCAGAAAATTCATTTGTAGCAATATGAAATTTTTCTAAAAAATCAACAAGCATTTTAACATTAGCTCAATCCCCATTCGTAAGGTGCTCATCATCATCACTTACATGTGCATTAAACGTTGAGTTTATGGGGTTTCTATATTCATATGCAACAACCAAACTCCCCTACATGTAATTCCATTTAGTTGGACAAGGTTTAGGAACCTTTCTTTCTCTTAGGCCAAATTCATCGCATCTTTTAAAATATTCTCTAAGTCTACTTCAACGATTTGAATAAAAAGCCAGTTAAGAGCCATTTTAACCTTTTCAATTTCAATATTTAAAATTCTCATACCATCACCCACAATTAAATGGTAAATATGACAAATACATCTAACATGAAAAATGTTACTAAATGCATGATTTAGCGTAGTAAGCAAGGCTATAGCATTTGTGTTACTAGTAGCATTATCCATTGAAACTAACATTATTTTATCACTAATGCAAAAATATCTACAAATATCCGTAAGTGTGCTAGCAATAAACTCTCATATGTGACGTGAATTAATTATTCTATAAGCAATTATGCGCTTTTGCATTATCCGATCATCATCAATCTAATGACTGGTAACGGCAAGGTAATCACAGTCGTTGCCATTTCTACCAATATCAGTTATAATAGCAACACGATGATTTATTTGAGTAAATAAATACCGCAAATATTATTCATATTCATGCTTATATTTATAAATATCGTTCATTACGGTTGTGCGACGAAAACCTTTATAAGTAGGATTCAAAAAATTTCTAATATAATGCACAAAGTTAGGGTCAGAAGGAAAACTATGGGGTAAGCACATAACAGTTACCATTTTTGCCAATTCTTCCCGATCTTTTTTTGGATCATAATATAAAATACCACCGGTAACCTTATTTTTACCAAAAGATTTTTTAAGAAAGTCATCTTAATTAATCAAGTAATAGCAGATAAATAAAACAAACAAAACTATAATGTTAAAATTTATGAGTTGGAACGAGTTTACCGAATTGACGAACAACTTGTTGAAAATTGATTATCGTTGAAGACTTGAAGACTTCAATTCACCAGCTTCACAATTGTTTTACAAATTGTAACAATAAAGTAAGCAATAGTAGCAAGTATAGAAGAAAATTAGAGAGAAATTGTGATAGATTGATATTGATTTTGTAAGAAAAATAAAAGAACGAGGGAGTATTTATAGTTGAAAATAAGAAAACAAATGTAATTATAAAAAGTTTGAGGTTAAAACAAAGTTGGGTGAGGGGTTAAATGGCTATTTTTGACAGCCCAACGACTGTTTTTAAATTTTTTTTTTTATTTTTTATTTTTACCGTTGAGACCGTTTGGCCCGCCAAGGGACCGGTCCCGGTCCCTGGCGGTCCTGGTCCCTGGCGGTCCCAAAGCATAGGATCGACCCACGAGACCGGCCCAGGCCCACTAATACTGGTCTTACCGGTCCTGGCCCATTTGGCCCGCAGTCCCGAGCCGGTCCCGGACCGGCCCACTTGCCAACCTTACTTAGGGTGCGACACTTTCCTATATCCTACGTGAACACAGAATACTTCGTGCACAGAACTGTACTTCGCCATTTTATTCCATATTACAACAACAACAACAACAACAACAACCCAGTATAATCTCACTAGTGGGGTCTGGGGAGGGTAGTGTGTACGCAGACCTTACCCCTACCCTGGGGTAGAGAGGCTGTTTCCAAAAGACCCTCAGCATCCTTCCCTCCAAGAACTCCCCACCTTGCTCTTGGGGTGACTCNGCGGTCCTGGTCCCTGGCGGTCCCAAAGCATAGGATCGACCCACGAGACCGGCCCAGGCCCACTAATACTGGTCTTACCGGTCCTGGCCCATTTGGCCCGCAGTCCCGAGCCGGTCCCGGACCGGCCCACTTGCCAACCTTACTTAGGGTGCGACACTTTCCTATATCCTACGTGAACACAGAATACTTCGTGCACAGAACTGTACTTCGCCATTTTATTCCATATTACAACAACAACAACAACAACAACAACCCAGTATAATCTCACTAGTGGGGTCTGGGGAGGGTAGTGTGTACGCAGACCTTACCCCTACCCTAGGGTAGAGAGACTGTTTCCGATAGACCCTCGGCTCACTGCCTTCAAGAACTTCCCACCTTGCTCTTGGGGTGACTCGAACTCACAACCTCTTGGTTGTAAGTGGAGGGTACTTACCACTAGAGCAACTCATTCTTGTCTAAACCATGCAAATTTTGTTCCATGTTAAACCAAGCAAATTTTGAACGTTTATACACTTATGGAGTGCACCAAGTTAACGCCCCCTAGGTTTCCCATATTAGATGGGCATTGGATAGGCGTAGGACAAAACTCAAAAGGCAAAAAGAGGAAGTGTCTGTTTATTGTCTCTCGGGCGTGCAGTGATTCCACTAAGTAAATATATTTTGTGGACTCACCACTCCATCATACCCCCACATTCATTTTTCAGCTTCTCTCAAAAGTATTGTTCGATACATCCCAATTTCCCTTTTTACCCTTCTAAAAGATAAAAAAAAGTACTTTTTTAAAGATAAAATTGGGGTAAAAAGAAAATTGTAAAGCAATCCTGTGAGGATGAAACTATTAAGGAGAAAAAACTTTACTTTATAAAACTTGAGCAACTATCATTTCTAGCTAAAGTAAGAATCTTGGTTTTGCTGTGCTAAAAGTTTCATATAAGACGTTTATCGGTGTATGTATAATTTAGGGAGAAGCTCTGCTCCAGTAACGCTAGCTCCAAAATTTGTCAATAGTCCTCTTGATGAATGCCACGTGGACAAAATAACTTTTAAAGGCTAGGTTCGTTTTTTCATTAATTGAGAGATAATTTTTTACCAAAATATAACAAAACAAAGAAATGTATATTCCCCTTCTTGCATTTTGTATTTTTCCATCTCTCTAGTCTCCGCTATATTTCCATTACAAATAAACATTACACTTCTCCATAGAATCTCCAAAATACACACCAATCAATATATTTTTGTATAGGGTAAAGTATGATATGACACGTGGCTGACTAAAAGGAGGACACATGAAATCCAATATGGGATAGCTGAGGACCGAACATAATCACTGCGCTTGTCATCGGGATGGATAACGTTCATAAAAGTGTATTAAATGCTCTGCACCCGGTAGCATTTACTAAGGAATATTTTACAGCATTAAGAGCTCTTGATCGAGAAGGAAAGCCTTGACGTAACTGGTAAAGTTGCTGTCATGTGATCAGGAGGTCACGGGTTTGAGACGTGAAAATAACCTCTTGCATGAATGTTTGATTGTTCTTGATCGAAACAAAGCGATAGTGTATGTTCCATTGTTTAAAAAAAAAAAAAAAAACAAGCTAAGTGATGGGTCACCTAGGTGGCGGTGGAGAAGAGTGGAGTAGATATAGAAATAGAATTACTCTACTTTTTTGGTTAAATATATATTACTCAGTTAATAAAATAAATAAAAATAGTTACTAAATAAATTTATCATTTTAAAAGTTCCTTGTCCACGTGGCATTCATCACAAGGGCTATTGACATATACTGGAGCTAACAGCCGATCCCTATAATTTAATTTCCATAAAAAAGTTGGGCGATTCTTTTCAAATCCGAGTTGCTCTTTTGGTTATAATTGTCTGATAAATCACATGTCATTTATCAAGGTTTGCTTTCTTTATTTAGTAATAAAAATCCTTGAATGAAAGAAAAATTAATTCGGTAAAAAAATAATATGGAATAAAAAGTGAAATTTTACAATACATGTTTATCGGGCGAATGTTCAATAAATCAGAACAAAGGGATTCATCCAATTGAGAACATAGCATAGAAGACATGTAAAATGATTGTCTGACCTTTTATTAACTTTGACTATTAAATGTTTCTATAAATAAAAAAAGGGTGCTTCGAATTGAGTAACCATTAAAGATAGGCAAAAATTGAAGGAAGGACAAAGGAGAAGGAAAGAGGGTAGGTTGCAAAGTAAAAAATTTATGGTTATTTTAATATTTTTAATTAAACGAATATAGTAGTCGGAATAGTGGTCATATTTTAGATGATAAAAAGACTATTAAATCGTTTCACCTAGAAAATTCGAACTAGTATGTTATTAAAGAAGAATATATCAAAACTAATTTATATTGCATCCCCTCCCTTGTTTCCTTTTGGCCACCAACATGTCATCTAATCATATTGGAAATGCGTGAGAAAGTAGTTTCTTTAGGGTATTATGGTCACTCGAAAGATAAGGCACGCACAAAAAGAAGTGCTTATTGGGTTGTTAAAGTTTCCTTGTAATGGGAAGACAAGGGTAAAAGAATTTAACCCAATATATATATATATATTCAATCCATAAAATACTGTTATTGACATTGTTAATATGGAGGGCGGCTTTCAATCATTTTCAAGGCCTTTTTGCGATTTTTAAAAGGCTATTTCCTTAATGTCTGCATCCCCACTAAGTCAATGGGTTTTATATTTCATGAATATGACCTCTCATTACAAGTCAAAGCTTTTTCAACAGCATCATCTCTAGGTAAAGATTTCTTCCCAAAAAGGTTGTACACATCTTTAGTTCTGCTCACGGATCTAAAAGAAAAAAGAGGGATATTTGGTTGTATTCAATTCATTGTATGTATTAGTAAGTGGTAACTACTTTTACACTATATTCAATTTGTTGTATTCAATTCGGCCGTATTCAAATAATAAAAATTCAACAAAAAAAAAATATTCAATTGTATTCAATTTACCATATTTAATTTTATTGTATTCAAACAACAAAAAATCAAAAATTACAGGGATTTGCTGGAAAAATTCTCCTTCAGAATACATAAAATATAGGAAATAAGATATACTATATTTATATTTAAAATGAAAAATCCGCTCAAATCCGCTCAGAACTGACAGGGGCGAAGCCAGAGAGTCTGATGCGGGTTCAGCTGAACCTAGTGATTTTGGTTCAAACCTTATATTTGTCTGAAAAAAATTATTAAATATATACAATTTATTAGTGTAGAACCCATTAACTTAATATGATTAGAAACCCGAACCCACAAACTTAAAATTCTGGTTTCGCCTCTGAGAACTGAGCCAACCAAATTTGAAAAATACAATTAGAAAACCCGACAAATAAAAATACACTATATTTATACTTTAAAATAGAGAATATATACAATAATACATTGTATTTACACTAAATGTACCTTCTCGCATTTCACCAGCGGTTCGTCGAAAAATTTTCCGTCAAATTTTCGGAATAAAAATAATGTCAAAAGATCTCCCTCCGAGATCTATCCTTTCATATATGTTTCATGGGGTGAAAGTGGTCGGAACTCAACAAACCTAGGAAATAAAATTTTGAGTTTCCTTGATTTTTCTTAGATCAAGTAGAATGCGGGCAAGAGATGGTAGAAATTTGGGACCATTTGGAGACCGTCGGCCAACATCAGCGATTTTCAACGATGGCGATGCGGAGACGGTCTGGCGGCATCTGTTAGCGACGGTAGAGAGGTTTTGGGATAGAAGATGGTTCTTAAGGTTGCGGGAGGAGAGAGATCTGAAAATTGTATGGATGATAAATTTGCTATAAAACGCAAGTATTAGCTATGTATTATAATTATTATAACTAATTATGGATGATAAATACCTAGTAGATTTTAGTTATACCGTGTAACTATTTCCATTTATAAACTCTTTTGGAGTGTGTCGAACCCATAAATAAGCCAAAAGTAATAAAACCAACTTGTTAGTTTACTCGACCACCATCCACATTTGAAAGGATTAAAAGAGAGTTAAAGTGGTTTGGGCAGGTATGTTATACTGTTAATTGGGAGAAGCTCCAACCATGGTTAAAATTGGGCATGCCGCAGGCCCGCACCTTTACATATTGGAACTCGATCAGCTTATACACCTTTACTATAAAGTAATAACATGATAATTTTGCAAGGTGTTGATACACTAATGACTTTGGTAATGACTACACTAAAAGGAAATTATTACACTTAATTTATGCCTTTAGTATTTTACATGAACATCAGAGGGACAAACTACGGCCCATTAATCCGCTTTTTGTGTGGGCTGCCTGTTATTTAGGTGTTGTGTTGCCCACAATACAATCAAAAGCATGTAAAGGTGGTGGGCCAATAGGGAGCATGCCTTGGGGTTTGTCTTGCACACGTGCTATTATTGTTGGTGTAACCTATTTGTGATGTCTATCTGATAAGATTTATCTATTGACATGATCTTTGAAATTTCCTAGTATTCTTCATTATTATAATCCAACAAACGTTGTCTTTGCCCAAATCCCTCTATTGTATTAAAATGGTTCACCACTATCCTCAAAATTCATACCTCAACTTTTTCAAATGGAACTAGTCCTAATATCAATGACTCCATTATTTCATTAATATACATATAAATATATACTCCTCTCCGTTTTAATTTACATGAACTCATTTGAATGAGCACGGAGTTTAAGAAAAAAGAGAAGACTTTTGAACTTGTGGTGTAAAATGAGACACACATATTTTGTGTGGCTACAAATCATTGCATAAAGGTAAATTGTTTCCAAATAGGGAAAAATGTCATTCTTTTTGGCACGGACTAAAAAGAAAATAGGTTCACACAAATTAAAACGGAGGGAGTAATTGTTATTAAACTGTATTTGTAAAATAATTCTGGAGAAGATAAAATAACATATAAACAGAAATATAAAAGAAACAGAATTTAATCCGAGCCCACTGAATTCACAGTGTTTTCTTAAGGAATTTAATCCCCTCCTAGTACCCAAGGTTGTGGATTATTTCCTCCCAGGATAGAACGAATTACACACCGGTGTAGCGATACTTCAAACCCCAGTGTTTCAGCTAACACAAAGTTCAGTAGCAAATCACACTTACTGTTGCTTTGTTTGTAGTTAAAACAATGCATAAGAAAGGAGGAGAAGGTAAAAATTCGTATGAAAAATCTAAGAGAATGGACTGGTATTTATAGCCAATGTTGAGCTCAAACTGAAGAGGTGCAACTCTTCAAAACTTAAGAGGTACAACTCTTCAAATTCGAAGAGGTGCAAACTGTTTCTTCAAATTCGAAGAGGTGCAAACTGTTTCTTCAAATCCGAAGAGGTGCAAACTGTTTCGTCCATATTGTAAATATCTTTTACAAAAAGCGAAGGACATATACTATTTCGTTGGATTTAATATTAATATTTCGTTTACAAAAAACCGGATATTTAATAATATTTCTGTTAATATTTACTATAAACAAATAAATTTGGTCCAAAAAATTAATCAATCAATCATTTGACCAAATCCAAATCCAAATCCAAATCCAAATCCAAATCCAAATCCGAAGCCGAAGCCGTAGCCGTAGCCGTAGCCGACCGAGCGACGACAGCGATGGCGACGGTGCGAGGCTTGCCTTCTTCTTAACTCTTTAAGAGCTAGAAGAAATGCAATTGTATATATACCCATCAAAACCTTTTTTTCTTCCAATATGGGACAATGTCCCTCTGTCAAGGAGGGTTCCTTTGCTAATGAGGGAAACTCAAATATTTTCAATTTTCCTCAATTTCTCATTCACCCTCTTTTAAGCTACATTTAAGCTTAAAAATCCAACAATCCCCCACATAAATGAGAAATGGCTATATCACGAAAATATGCATAAAAAACTGTGTGATTCGCAAGTAAGGATTAATTGCATCTGGATAAGTAGGTTTCCCTTTGAACTTTCCGTAGTGAACTTATGTCGGATATACTCGGTCAATCGGTAGATTTGATATCTTTGAACCGTCGAACTTTGGTGTATACCTAGACAACTATAAGTCACACAACCAACCCTTAACCGTCTTTGGCTGTCATTGTTGTGTTCGTTTCAGCCATGAACACCGCCTGGTTTCATAAGTGCATAGAGAATTTGCCTTATAAAATTCTCTTTGAAGCGGCTAACACTTCACACTTACATAGGTGATTCCTAAACGTGTCACCCCATAGATATACTATTTGATATACCCCGTATCAAATTTAGAAATCATTTATAATCCTTAATGCTTTATCCTTGGTACTGAATATTGTCTCATCACGAGAATGGACCAAACTTTTAGTTGACAATGTTGAACCGTCATTAATAACTTTGTTTGTTCTCCTTGAACCTAGATCTTTGGATCTCCAGTCTTCTAGGTAGAGTTACCGCTACAATGGCTTGTTCTCGTCCATAGTCCCATTCCCCTCGATGATTTCTCAACTACCTCTCTAGTTAGGCCTTTTGTAAGTAGATTCGACACATTATCGCTTGACTTTACATAAGCAATCGTGATAATTTCTCTAGAGAGTAATTGCCTAACGGTTTTATGTCTTCGTTGTATATGACGAGATTTACCGTTATACATGATGCTCCCAGCCCTTCTAATTGCCGCTTGACTATCGCAATGTATACATATTGGTGCTAACGGTTTGGGCGAAAATGGAATGTCTTCCAAAACATTTCGGAGCTATTCAGTTTCTTCACCGGCTTTATCTAATGCTATGAACTCAGCTTCCATTGTAGAGAGGGAAATACAAGTTTGCTTGGACGACTTCCAAGATACCGCTCCTCCACTAATAGTGAATACATATCTACTTATGGACTTAGAATCAGTTGAACCGGTGATCCAATTTGCATCACAATATCTCTCAATCACTACAGGATATTTACTGTAGTGCAAAGCAAAGTCCTGGGTATATTCTAAATATCCCAAAACTCATTTCATTGCCATCCAATGAGATTGATGTGGATGTATCGACTCAATTTACTTATAGCACAAGCTATATCTGGTCGTGTACAATTCATGATATACATTAAGCATTCTAACACACGAGAATAATCCAATTGTGATATGCTTTAGCCTTTGTTCTATGCTAATGCAAGATTCACGTCAATTGGAGTCTTTGCAACTTTAAACCCTAAGTGCTTGAATTTTCCAAGTAACGTCTTAATATAATGAGATTGTGACAATGCCAGACCTTGGGAAGTCTTATTTATCTTAATTCCCAGAATTAAATCAGCAACTCCCAAGTTCTTCATATCAAACTTGCTAGTTAGCATACGCTTAGTAGCATTTATGTTGGCAATGCCATTACTCATTATCAGCATATCATCCACATATAAGCAAACAATGACTATGTGATTTGGAACATTTTTAATGTACACACATTTATCGCATTCATTTATCTTAAAACTATTTGACAACATTATTTGGTCAAATTTCGCATGCCATTGTTTGGGTGCTTGTTTTCGTCTGTAAAGGGACTTAACAAGTCTACATACCTTTTTTTCTTTACCTGGAACCACAAACCCTTCAGGTTGTTCCATGTAGATTTCTTCCTCCAAATCTCCATTTAAGAAGGTCGTCTTAACGTCCATTTGATGAATTTCAAGACCATAAACTGCAGAGCTAATACTACTAACATTCGTATGGATGTAATTCTTGTAACTGGAGAGTATGTATCAAAATAATCAAGACCTTCTCGCTGTCTATACCCTTTGACTACAAGTCTTGCCTTATATTTATCAATACTACCATCATCTTTCATTTTCCTCTTAAAAATCCATTTAGAACCCAAAGGTTTATTTTCAGGAGGAAGATCAACCAATTCCCATGTATGGTTGTTCAATATGGATTCTATTTCACTATTGACTGCCTCTTTCCAAAACAATGATTCCGAAGAAGACATAACTTCTTTAAATGTTCGAGGCTCATTTTTCAATAAGAAAGTCACAAAATCTGGTCCAAATGAAGTAGACGTTATTTGATGTTTACTATGTCTTGGACCCTCCTGATTAAATGTACTTTCTTTTGTTTCTTTCCGAGGTCGTTTAGATCCTTCACCAGTCGACTCACATTCCTTTTTATACGCGTATATATTTTCAAAGAATTCAGCATTATCTGATTCTATAACCGTATTATTATGAATGTCGGAATTTTCTGATTTATGAACCAGAAATCGATATGCTTTACTATTTGTCGCATATCCTATGAAAACACAATCAACGGTTTTCGGTCCTATCTTTACCCTTTTGGGTTTAGGAACTTGCACTTTTGCCAAACACCCCCACACTTTAAAATAATTCAAGTTGGGCTTCCTTCCTTTCTATTTTTCATATGGAATGGATTGTGTTTTTCTATGGGGTACTCGATTTAGTATCCGGTTAGCCGTAAGAATGGCTTTCCCCCACAAGTTTAAACCAGGACTTATCAACAATGCGTTCATCATCTCCTTTAATGAACGATTCTTTCTTTTCGCAATCCCATTGGATTGGGCATGTAAGGGGCCATTGTTTGATGAATTATTCCATATTCTAAACATATTTCTTCAAAAGGAGATTCATATTCGCCACCCCTATCACTTCTTAACATTTTAATTTTCTTGTTAAGTTGCGTTTCAACTTCATTTTTGTATTGCCTGAATATATCTATTGCTTCATCTTTACTATTAAGTAAGTAAACATAGCAATATTCGAGTACTGTAGTCAATAAAAGTTATGAAATACTTCTTTCCACCGTGAGATGGTATTGACTTCATGTCGCAAATATCTGTGTGAATTAAGTCTAAAGGATTTGAATTCCTTTCAACTGACTTATAAGGATGTTTAACATACTTACATTCCACACATATTTGACATTTTGATTTTTCGCATTCAAACTTGGGCAGTACTTCCAAGTTAATCATTTTCCGCAAGGTTTTATAATTGACATGACCCAAACGCACATGCCATAAATCATTTGACTCAAGTAAGTAAGAAGAAGCTGGAATATTATTATTATTTTCAACAACCATTACATTNTTTGACATTTTGATTTGTCGCATTCAAACATAGGCAAACGTATATGCCATAATTCATTTGACTCAAGTAAGTAAGAAGAAGCTGAAATTTTATTATTATTCTCAATAACCATTACATTCAGCTTGAAAAGGCCCTCAATGAGGTAACCTTTTCCTACAAACATTTCATTTTTACCTATTACAACCTTATCGGATACAAAAACACACTTAAACCTATTCTTAACAAGAAGTCCAGCAGAGACTAAGTTCTTTCTAATCTCGAGAACATGAAGGACGTTGTTCAAAGTTACCACCTTACCAAAAGTCATTTTCATAAATATCTTCCCAGATCCTTTAATTTTGGCCGTTACAGAATTTCCCATAGAAAGCATCTCTTCGGGTCCAACAAGAGCATATGTAGCAAATGCTTCTCTAACAACATAAACATAGCGAGTGGCTCCAAAATCAATCCACCACTCCTTAGGATTTCCCACCAGGTTGCATTCAGAAAGCATAGCACACAAGTCATCGATATCTTCGTGCTTTTCAACCATGTTTGCTTGATCCTTCTTCTTGTATTTCTTTGGAGCACGACAATCTGCAGATCTGTGTCTAGCTTTTCCACAATTGTAACAATTTTCATTGAACCGCTTCTTGCTTGGGTTGCTTTTCGGTCCATAAGCCTTCTTCCTCTTTCTATCCTCAACAATGTTTGCTCCCATTATTGTTGAGTTTCCACGGCCTTTCTTTTCAGCAGCTTTGTTGTCCTCTTCGATTCTCAACTGAACAATGAGATCTTCAAGGGACATCTCCTTTCGTTTGTATTTCAAGTAGTTTTTGAAGTCCTTCCACAAATGAGGCAACTTCTCAATCATTGCTGCAACTTGGAATACTTCATTGATTCAATGAAAATTCTGTTAGTAGAAACAATATAATTAATACTTTCAACATTAGTATTAATTTGACTTATACCTTCATCAAGGAGATCATAAATAATCACTTGCGATTCTTGGGCTTGGGTAATAACAGACTTGCTATCTACCATTTTATAGTTCAAAAATTTAGCGGCAACGAATTTCTTTAACCCGACATCTTCCATTTTGTATTTCCTTTCAAGCACTATCCACAGTTGTTTTGACGTCTCCATATTACTACAGACATTATATAGATCGTCCTCTAGTCCGCTAAGAATGTAATTCTTGCATAGAAAATCAGAATGCTTTCACGACTCAGTCACGAGAAAGCGTTCATTTTCTGGAGTTTCATCGGGCAAAATAAGAACATCTTCCTTAATGAACTTCTGTAGACTTAAAGTCGTCAAGTAGAAGAACATCTTCTGCTGCCAGCGCTTGAAATCAATCCCGAAAAATTTTATGGGTTTTTCTGCCGGTGCCAATGCCGGTGTTGTTCGGCTTGTCGATGCATTGGCAGTCACCATAGGAACAGTCTGGTTCCCGTTGTCATTCATCATTTCTGTAAAAGAATGACATAAACAAATGTTAAAATCACGCAGATTTTATTCTCCACTGGAGTAGAAAACCACAGAGGTTTTAGTCTCCAGAAACAATGAATATAACACAAATACAGAAAATATGAAATTCCTTAAGCTTGTTATTAAACTGTATTTGTAAAATAATTCTGGAGAAGTTAAAATAATATATAAACAGAAATATAAAAGAAACAGAATTTAATCTGAGCCCATTGAATTTACAGTGTTTCCTTAAGGAATTTAATCCCCTCCTAGTACCCAAGGTTGTGGATTATTTCCTCCCAGGATAGAATGAATTACACACCGGTGTAGCGATACTTAAAACCCCAGTGTTTCAGCGAACACAAAGTTCAGTAGCAAATCACACTTACTGTTGCTTTGTTTGTAGTTAAAACAATGCATAAGAAAGGAGGAGAAAGCAAAAATTCGTATGGAAAATCTGAGAGAATGAACTGGTATTATAGCCAATGTTGATCTCAAACTAAAGAGGTGCAACTCTTCAAAACTTAAGAGGTGCAACTCTTCAAATTCGAAAAGGTGCAAACTGTTTCTTCAAATTTGAAGAGGTGCAAACTGTTTCTTCAAATCCGAAGAGGTGCAAACTGTTTCGTCCATATTATAAATGTCTTTTACAAAAAGCGAAGGGCATATACTATTCCGTTGGATTTAATATTAATATTTCGTTTACAAAAAAAATGGATATTTGATAACATTTCTGTTAATATTACTATTAACAAATAAATTTGGTCTAAAAAATTAATCAATCAATCATTTGACCAAATCCAAATCCAAATCCAAATCCGAAGCCGAAGCCGTAGCCGTAGCCGAGCCGAGCGAGCGACAACGGCGATGGCGACGATGCGAGGCTTGCCTTCTTCTTAACTCTTTAAGAGCTAGAAGAAGTGCAATTGTATATATATCCATCAAAACCTTTTTCTCTTCTAATATGGGACAATGCCCCTTTGTCAAGGAGGGTTCCTTTGTCAAGGAGGGAAACTCAAATATTTTTAATTTTCCTCAATTTCCCATTTACCCTCTTTTAAGCTACATTTAAGCTTAAAAACCCAACAGTAATTCATACTTCTCATGCTTATAATCAATTTATGTATTTATTGGTTAACAAAGAAATCCGCAGTCGCTACTCTACTCCACAGTAGCAACAAATTAACGTGTGAAATTCAAAAATAGCCAGATTTACAAGTGGTAATTGAAAATAGCCACAGTTTCAAAAGTAATTGAAATTTAGCCACTTTTCATGTAAAGATAAATCTAAACGAAAACACTGTTTAAAATCCGGAAAATATTCCAGCATAATATACTGGAGTTCGAATTTTTTACATGTGAACTTCCAGCATAATATACGGGAGTTCTAGTATATTATGCTGGAAATCCATTATATTATGATGGAGTTCCAGTATAAATACACTGGATGTCCATCATAATATACTGGTCTAGCATAATATGCTGGAAGTTCATACACAAGTGCTCAAATCTCCAGTATATTATGCTGGAACTTTCTGTGTTGCAGCAAATAGGGGTGGGCGTCGGTCGGTTATTATGAAAGTACGGTTCGGTTTATCGGTTTTTGATTTTGTTATATTAATAACCAAATCAAACTAAAGTATTTACGGTTCGGTGCGTTTTTTCCAAAATTCGGTTTGGTTATTTCTGATTTATTTTTTCAGTTTTAAACGGTTGTAGGAACATCAAGTATTTACGGTTTGTAGGAACATCAATAAACAAGGCTGGAATTTATTTGTTGTTCGTCCAGCCCAGCAAATTGTCATTTTGACTTTTGAGAAAGACAGCCCAGCAAATTGTCATTTAGTTGTTGTTCGTCCAGCCCAGTAACAGAGAAAGACAGCGGCAGACGGCAGTCTAACACAATTTTTGATGACAATAACAATCTAATTTGAAACTACACTATAAATGAAACCAAGAATAGACTATAGAGAACAAGCACACATGGAACAATGAGGCCTTCAGTGAAAATAAAACACCCAAGTAGCAAAATACCGCAGAGTTCAGCAGTAGCAAACTAGTCCAAAACAGTTTAACACGGTGGCAAATCTAGCAGCTACCAAAGTCCAAAACAAGTCTAGAAATACCATCACCAAATAACAAAACACTGGCAAACTAGTCACAAACCACAAAATAAGTCTAGAAAATGATACTAAAAGTCTTAAATACGAATCACTAGATGAGGCATGAGATACTTCTTAATATGCTTCACTAAGCCATAAGTGCCATAATACTTTGGATGACAATTATCATCTTTATACTTTTCAAAATGATCCCAAGCAGTTGATCTATATTGTACGAATTCTCTTTTTTTTGGGCCTTGACTAGTTTCAACTGAATTTATAGGTGAAGAAGTAGGTTCGCTTTCAGATGAACCCACCTCACTTACTCTATTTTCAACGTCTGCTATCTATAGAAAATCGAATGAAAATAGAATTAAGGTCGGAACTCCTATAAGTCTATAACAAATAGAACAACAGTTTTTGTGCATATCAGATACAAATTACAGACTAAGAAAGTGAAATTCTATAATATCTGAATAAAATTGATCCAGTATAATGCTTAGAATGCCCTTAATTCCAGAACTTAATAAAATAAAATCAACATACACAAAAGAGGAAGTACTAATTGAAATGTCCTTAAGAGTGAAACATTTTTTTTCTTCATACACAAAAGACTAAGATAGTGAGATATTTTCTTTCTTCATACACAAAAGACTAACAGTGAGACTAATTGAAAATCAACATACACAAAAGACTAAGACATTTTCTTTCTTCACAAACTTAAACTTAAACTTGACTTTATTCAAAATTATTCCAAGGAAAAAAAGAACTAAAACACACAAAAAAAAGAAGCCTTATCTTAATAAAAAATCGACTAAAGAAATCTTGAATGTGGAAAGTTTCTGCAAAATTAAAACCAAAATAACAAAAACCGAAAAAGCCTTATCTATCAAAAAGTTAGGCCAAACCGGCATTAACAACCAACTCAACTCAGAACGTACTAGTTTGACGGGACCCAACTCAACTCAGAACTCAGAAGAAGTCGCACTAACCTGAGGATGAAGGATGAGCGACGAGCTGAGGAAAAAGGCGTCACAATCGAGCTGAGGAAGAAGGCGCAGAACTCACAGGAACTCAGAAGAAGTCGCAGCAGTCGACGACGGCGAGTCGCAGCAGTCGCACAGGAAGAACCCTAAATCTAATTTTTGAAATGGGAATTGGGAAATGGGAAGTGACTAAGTGTATTAGTGATTTAGTGTAACCGATGGGTTTGAGTATCACACAGACTATCAGTAAGTTTGGGTTTGGGTAAACTAAATTGGGCTTCAAAGTTCAAATAGGTATTGGGCTTCAGCCTAAAATGGGTAATAACTAATACCCAAAATTTTAGTTTTCGGTTAAACCGAAAATCAAAATACCAAAATCGTAGACCGCACCGAAAAATCAAAAATTAATAATTTAAAAACCGTGCACCGACCGAAAAACCGATTAAACTGAAACAGAAAAATCGAAATTCATAGTTCGGCCATTATTATGCCTAGCACTGGCAGCAAAATAATGGTTATTTTTTAATGACTTTGCAAACGCTAGTTATTTTTTAATTACCGGTCCAAAAACTGGCTAGCCCATGCTATTTTTACCAAATTAACGGCACTGAGCATGGGATACACATAGAATAACATATTTGACCCCACAAATCAAATGAGCAAAATTTATTTAAAGCGAAAACATTGTGCCAACTTGAATACAAGATTTAGATGTGGATTGATACTAGTGATCTGATCTCGAGGTATTTAGCTTATCATATGTATTAAATTTGAACTCTAACTTCATTCACTACTAGAAAACTGTCAAAATCCGTCCAGAGCATACCAACCAAAATTGGTAAGAATAAAAAACCGACCGATATCAGTCGGAAACAAAGAAAATTGGTCGAAAAATTGAATTACCAAATTGTCAAAAAATATATCGACAGCAGTCGGTCAGAAAAAGTGGTCCCACAACAAAGAAAGTTTGCTTTATCTCACACAGTTGAAAATTCCGATCAACTTCGGTCGGAAAATGGTCAATCTTTTACCAAAACCTGGTCAGACTTGTTGTCATGACCCAAAAATCACACATGTCGTGATGGCGCCTATCTAAATACTAGGCAAGCCGGCAACATCAATAACCCACAATTTGTTTTAAATACTGAAAACATAATAATTAATTTTAAAGAGAAAATCCCACAAATAGTGGATATAAAAACTCCCAAAACACGTTGTCACTGAGTACATGAGCATCTAAAGGGTAACAAAGTTTGACTGATATAAACACTGTCTAAAAATATAGAACAAGACAAAAACTAAAAGGAGGAGGGTCAAGGTCTACGGACGTCAAGCAGCTACCTTGATAGTCTCCAACAGATAAAGCTTCGAAAACTAGCAATTGTCGTGTCCGGAGGTACCTGGATCTGCACACGAGGTGCAGGGTGTAGTATGAATACAACCAACTCAGCAAGTAACAATACTAAATAAAGAACTGAAGATAGTGACGAGCTTCACAGCTAAGTCCAATTACAGTAATTTCCAACATAAGAAGGTATGCATGCTTTCAAGTTCAACATTTACAACTCAAACAGTAAATTCATATCAAATTCGACTGAAACAGAAGATAATATATTTAATAAGTTTCAAAAACAGTGATATATGACAGCTGGAGTGCAACAATAATGTATCAATGCATCCTCTCAGAGCAACAGTCACTAAGTCCTCCCATTCACTCCAACCTCACAATCACTCTTTCCTCACAGTCACTCATTCCTCTCAATCACTCACCACTCGACACTCGCACTCAGTAGGTACCTACACTCACTGGGGGTGTGTACAGACTCCAGAGAGGCTCCTTCAACCCAAGCGCTATAACAAGCCAATCATGGCATAAATTAATAAAATATGTTGCAGCGTGCAACCCGATCTCATAAATATCCTCACAATTAGGCCCTAGGCCTCACTCAGTCATCAACCTCTCCAGTTTCTCGGGCTCTCAGAAATCATGATAAGCAAGCCAAACAGCAATGATATGATGCATCAATAATGAACAATAGAGACTGGGATGTAATATACAAGTAAAACTGTGACCAAGTACAGAACAGTCATTTAACAGATAATTCAACATGTACACGACCTGTGTGGGTCCCAACACTGTCAACACATGGTTTAATTATGATTTATAGTTCAATTTCTATAATACGTGGAAAAATGTATGGATATCAACAGATTATTCAACTACACAATTCCATAAAATTAACCAAGTCACAATTTCTACGGTGCATGCCCACACGCCCGTCACCTAGTATGTGCGTCACCTCAAAATTAATCACATAACACATAATCCGAGGGTTTCATACCCTCAGGGCCAAATTTATAACTGTTACTACCTCAAACTGTTTAATTCTTTATTCTGAAATGCCTTTGCCTCGCGAATCGGCCTCCAAACGCCTAGAATCTAGTCATAAATAATTCGATTCAGTCAATATAAATTATGGGAATTAATTCCATATGAAAATACTAAATTTCTAACAAAAATCTGAAATTGCACTCTAAAATCACTCGTGGGGCCCACATCTCGGAACCCGACAAAAGTTACAAAATCCGAAATCTCATTCAACCACGAGTCTAACCATATAAATTTTACCAAATTTCGAGATCAACTCGACCCTCAAATCTTCAAATTAAACCAAGACGGTTTTCTAAATTTTCCAACTTAATTCACCCATTAAATGTTAAAAACAAATATGGATTCGGGTAATTTAACCAATATTGAGTTAAGAACACTTAACTCGTTATTTTCCTTGAAAAATCGCTTCTTCCCGAGCTCCAATTCGACAAAAAATAGAAAATGGGATTTTCAGAACTTAAACATTCTGCCTAGCAATTCCTTCTTTGCGAACCCGGCCACTGCCTCGCGTTCGCAAAGCACAAATTTCGTTCAGCTCAAATTCCTCCTTCGCGAACGCGGCATCACCCTCGCGTTCTTGAAGCATAAAGTGCTTCTGCCTCAAATGCCTTCTACGCGAACGCGTTCAACCCACCGTGAACATGATGTTTCGCTGAACCCTCACTTCGCAAATGCGACCTCCCTTCCGCGAACGCGTAGACCAGTTGTATGGGGTCCCAGCTGCCTCCTTTCTTCTTCGCAAACACATCACATTTCTCGTATTCGCGATGCACAACCTGCCCCACCCTTCGCGATCACATCCTCCTCTTTGCGAACGCGAAGAGCAAATCTTGCATGCCCCTCAGTTCCTCTTCGCGAACAAGAGACTCCTCCTGCGAACGCGATGAAGGAAACCAGATAGTGCAATTAGAAAAATTCCAACACCATTCCAAGTCCAAAACTTTATCTGCTAACCATCTGAAAATCACCCGAGACCCCCGAGACCTCAACCAAATATAGCAACAAATACTAAAGCATCATACGAACTTAGTCGAAACCTCACATCACATCAAACAACGCTAAAAGCACGAATCACGCCCCAATTCAAGCCTAATGAAACTAAGATTTTTCAACTTCTATATTCAACGCCGAAACCTATCAAATGAAGTCCGATTGACCTTAAATTTTGCACATAAGTCATAAATAACATTACAGACCTATTCCAATTTTCAGAACTGGATTCCGACCCCGATATCAAAAAGTCAACTCTCCGGTCAAACTTCCAAACTTAAATTTCTTTTTAGCCATTGCAAGCCTAATTTAACTATGGACTTCCAAATAATTTTTCAGACACGCTCCTAAGTCCAAAATTACTATACGGAGCTATTGGAATCATCAAAACTCTATTCCGGAGTCGTTTACACATAGGTCTACATCCAGCCAATCTTTTTAACTTACGTTTTCAATTATGAGACTAAGTGTCTCGATTTACTCCGAAATCCTTCCGGACTCGAACCAACTAACCCGGTAAGTCATAAAATAAATGTAAAGCATAAATTGAGCAGTGAATGGGGGAACATGGCTGTAATACTCAAAATGACCTATCGGGTCGTTACATTCTCCCCCTCTTAAATAAACGTTCGTCCTCGAACGGGTCTAGAATTATACTTGGAGTTTCAAATAAGTGTGGATATTTGCTCTGCATCTCCCGCTCAGTCTCCCAAGTAGTTTCTCCGACTGGCTAGCCTCTCCACTGTACTTTCACTAAAGCTGTGTTCTTTGATCTCAACTTTCGAACCTGTCGGTCTAAAATGGCCACCGGCTCCACATCATAAGTCAAATTACCATCCAACTGCACTGTGCTGAAATCCAAAACATGAGACGGAACCCCGACATACTTCCGGAGCATAGATACATGATACACTGGATGAACACTCGATAGATTAGGCGGCAAAGCAAGTTCATAAGCCACTTCTCCAATCTTCTTAAGCACCTCAAATAGCCCAATATATCGAGGGATCAACTTGCCCTTCTTCCCGAACATCAACACACCTTTCGTGGGTGAAACCTTGAGCAGAACCTTCTCCCCAACCATGTAAGCGATATCACGGACCTTCCTGTCAGCATAACTCTTCTATCTAGACTGCGCCGTGCGAAGCCACTCCTGAATTAATTTAACCTTCTCCAAAGCATCGTGAACCAAATTAGTACCCAATAGCCTAGCCTCACCCGGCTCAAACCAACCCACCGAAGATCTATACTGTCTCCCATACAAAGCCTCATACGGAGCCATCTGAATGCTCGACTAGTAGCTGTTATTGTAGGCAAACTCCGCCAGTGGCAGAAATTGATCCTAAGAACCCCGAAAATCTATAACACAAGCGCGTAGCATATCTTTCAATATCTGAATAGTGCGCTCAGATTGTACATCCGTCTGAGGGTGAAATGTTGTACCCAACTGAACTTGTGTACCAAACCTCGTTGCACTACTTTCCAAAACTATGATGTAAACTACGTGCCCCAATATGAAAGGATAGACACTGGCACACCGTGTAAACGAACAATCTCGCGGATATAAATCTCAGCCAACCGCTCCAAAAAATAAGTAGTATCGACTGGAATAAAATGTGTGGACTTGGTCAGCCGATCTACAATCACCCAAACAACATCAAACTTTCTCAAAGTCCGTGGGAGTCTAACTACGAAGTCCATGATACACTCCTACTTCGACTCTGGAATTTCTAACCTCTGAAGCAATCCACCCGGTCTCTGATGCTCATACTTTACCCGTTGACAACTCAAACACCAAGCTACAAACCCCACTATATCTTTCTTCATTCTTCTCCACCAATAGTGCTTCCTCAAGTCCTGGTGCATCTTAGCAACACCCGGATGAATGGAATACCGCGAACTGTGGGCTTCTTCAAGAATCAATTCATGTATCTCATCTACATTTGGCACACAAATATGACCCTGCATCCTCAATACCCCATCATCCCCAATAGTAACATCTCTGGCATCATCGTGCTGAACTGTGTCCTTAAGGACAAGCAAATGGGGATCATTATACTGGCCCTCTCTGATGCGATCATATAAAGAAGACCGAGAAACCATACAAGCTAAAACCCGACTAGGCTCCGAAACATCTTATCTCACGAACTGATTGGCCAGGGTGTGAACATCAAGTGCAAAAGGCCTTTCACCAACATAAATGAATGCAAGGTTACCCATACTCACTGCCTTTCTACTCAAGGCATCGACCACCATATTGGCCTTCCCAGGATGATACAGAATAGTGATATCATAGTCCTTTAGTAGCTCCAACCATCTCTGCTGCCTCAAATTTAGATCATTCTGTTTGAATAGGTGCTGGAGGCTTTGATGATCTGTAAATACCTCGCAAGACACACCGTAAAGATAGTGCCTCCAAATCTTCAATGCATGGACAATAACTACCAATTCTAAATCATGAACACGGTAGTTCTTTTCATGTGGCTTCAACTGACGCGGAGCATAAGCAATCACTCTACCATCTTGCATTAAGACACACCCAATACCAGTCCGAGAAGCATCACAATACACTATATAAGAGCCTGAAGTTGAAGGCATAACTAGAACTGGAGCTGTGGTCAAGGCAGTCTTGAGCTTCTGAAAGCTCTCTTCACACTCATCCGACCCCCTGAATGGAGCACCTTTCAGGGTCAATTTAGTCAAAGGCAATGCAATAGACAAGAAGCCCTACACAAAGCGATGATAATAACCGGCCAAGCCAAGAAAACTCCGAATCTTAGTAGCTGAAGATGGCCTGAGCCAGATCTGAACCGCCTCTATCTTCTTCGAATCCACCTTAATTCATTAACTGAACACTATGTGTCCCAAGAATGCCACCGAACTAAGCCAGAACTCACACTTGGAGAATTTGGCATAAAGTCTCTCCTCTCTCAGCCTATGTAATACAATACCCAAGTGTTGTGCATGCTTCTTCTAGCTATGTGAGTACACCAGGATATCATCAATAAATACTATGACAAATAAATCAAGATATGGCTGGAATACACTATTCATCAAGTGCATAAATGCTGCTGGGGCATTGGTTAGCCCAAAAGACATCACGAGAAATTCATAGTGACCATAACGAGTCCTGAATGTCGTATTTAGAATATTCGAATCCCAAATTTTTAACTGGTGATACCCGGATCTCAAATTAATTTGGGAGAATACCCTCGCTCCCTGAAGTTGGTCATATAAATTATCAATATGCGACAAAGGATACTTATTCTTGATCGTAACTTTGTTCAAGTGCCTGTAGTGGATGCACATACGTATAGTACCATCTTTCTTTTTCACAAACAGAACCGGTGCACCCCAAGGCGGCACACTAAGCCTAATAAACCACATTATCAAGAAGTTCCCGGAGTTGCTCTTTTAATTCTCTCAATTCAGCTGGTGACATACGATACGAGGGAATAGAAATGGGATGTGTGTCCGGCACCAAGTCAATATCGAAATTAATATCCCTGTCGGGTGGCATACCCGGCAGGTCTGCAGGAAATACATCCGAAAAGTCTCGCACGACCGGTACTGAATCAATAGTAGGAGTATCTGCATCAACATTTCTCATAAAGGCCAAATATGACAAACACCCCTTCCTAACCATACGTTGGGCCTTCAAATAAGAAATTACCCTCCTAGAAACATAATTTAGAGAACCCCATTCGACCTTCGTCAACCCCGGCATCGCCAACATTACGGTTTTTGTACAATCCAGAATAGCATGACATGGATACAACCAATCCATACCCAGGATTACATCTAAATCAACCATACTGAGCAATAAAAGATCAATTCTAGTCTCCAGTCCCCTAATAGTTACCACACGAGCCCGATACACACAGTCCACAATAATAGTATCACCTACCGGCATAGATACACTAACATGTAAAACTAAGGACTCACAAGGCATATCTAGATAATGAGTAAAGTATGATGATATATATGAATAAGTGGAACCAAGGTCAAATAATATAAAAACTTCCCTGTGGCACACTGAGACAATACTTGTGATCACTGCATCTGAAGCAACGACATCTGGCATGGCAGGAAAAGCATAGAATCGAGCCTGACCGCCACCTGATCGGCCTCTCCCTCTTGGGAAACCCCTAGCTGACTGACCCCCACCCCGAGCTGGCTGGACGGGTAGCGAAATAACGGGTGCTGAAGTCGTAGTCTGGTTTCTCTACTGTACTGGACCTCCCGAGTGACGAGGACACTGCCTCCATATATGCTCAAACTCCGTGAACTAAAAGCAACTCCCCGGTACTGGTGGTAGTGAGGACTGAATCGGGCCCCGAGAACCAGAATAACCGCTAGAAGCACCCGATGCAAATGAACACTGAACTGAAGGAGCACAGGACGAACTCTAGGTTGGAAGGGCACTGAGAGATGACTGAGCCTGATGAGAACTGTATGAACCATGGTTGGATGATGCACCATGGTGAACTGGATGACTATGAGCGTATCTGTAAGGACTACCCTGCCGTGGTAAAACTGACCCCCTGAAGGAACACCGTCGAAACCACTCGGTCCACGAGGCCTCTTGGCCTCCCTCTCACCACGCTCCTAGCTACGGACCACCTCTATCTGCCGAGCAATGTCAACCACCTCATCAAAAGTGGCACCAGATACCCTCTTCCTAGTCATAAGCAACCACAGCTGATACGTGAGTCCATCAATGAACCTCTTAATCCTCTCCCTATTAGTGGGAACCAACCAAACTATGTGACGAGCCAACTCAGAAAACCTCATCTCGTACTGGGTCATAAATATGCCATCCTGCCGAAGCTGCTCAAACTATCTGCGTAACTCCTCCCTACGAAACTGCGGCACGAACTTCTCCAAAAAAAGAACAGAGAACTCCTGCCATGTTAGTGGCATTGCACCGACCAGCCTGCACCTCTCATAAGCCTCACACAATCTGAAGGCAGCTCCAGAAAATTGAAAAGTAGTGAACGAGACCCCACTGGTCTCCAGAATACCTATTGTCCAAAGCATCCGCTGACACTTATCCAGAAAATCCTGAGCATCTTCTGACTCAGCACCGTTAAATGATGGAGGTTGAAGCCTCCCAAATCTCTCAAGTCTCCTTTGCTTATCATCAACCATAATGGGGACTACCGGGGCCTGAGCAACTGCAACCGGCTGGGCTGGTAGTGCCCCCGATATCTGAATACCCTGCACTACCCGCTCTGTAGTATGAGCAACAGGGGTATGAATACCTCCCCCGACCTGAGAAGTGACTGGTGCGTCCTGCGCCGAAACTACCTGAGCAAGGCCAGTGCAAACTGTCAATATCTGGGCCAAAGCCTCCTAAAGGCCTGGAATCACAATAGGCATAGCTGGTGGCTGGTGCCTGATCTGGTCCCGCAGACGCAACTATATCTGGAATCTGCTCCTAAGCTAAAGCAACTAGTGGTGCTACAAGTGTTGTTCCAACTATTGTACGAGCTACACCTCTACCTCTACCTCTACCTCGGCCCCGACCTCTACCACGACCCCGGCCTCTCGCGGCCCTAACTGGTGGCACTGGTGGCTGACCATCCGATCCGGTGGTACGTGTCCTCACCATTTGTGAGAGAATAGAATAATAGAATTTTAGTTTCCGGAATCAACAAATTCCCATGACAGAATACAAGAAAGTGAAATTTTTCCTAAGGGTTCAGCAACCTCTCGAAGATAAGTACATATGTCTCTGTACCGATCCGCAAGACTCTACTAACCCTGCTCATGACTTGTGAGACCTTATGTAACCTAGGCTCTAATACCAACTTATCATGACTCAAAAATCACACCTGTCGTGATGGCGCCTATATCAATACTAGGCAAGCCAACAACATCAATAACGCAAAATTTCTTTTAAATATTGAAAACATAATAATTAAGTTTAAGAGGAAATCCCACAAATACTGGATATAAATGCACTCCCAAAATCCGGTGTCACTGAGTACATGAGCATCTAAAGGATAACAAAGTCCAACTGATAAAAACACTATCGAAAAATATAGAACAATACAAAAACTGAAATGAGGAGGGTCAAGATCTGCGGACGTCAAGCAGCTACCTTGATAGTCTGTAACAGATAAAGCTCCGCAAAACTAGCAACCATCGTGTCCGGAGATACCTGGATCTGCACACGAGGTACAGGGTGTAGTATGAGTACAACCAACTCAGCAAGTAACAATACTAAATAAAGAACTAGAGATAGTGACGAGCTTCACAGCTAAGTCCAATTACAGTAATTTCCAACATAAGAAGGTAGGCATGCTTTCAAGTTCAACATTTACAACTCAAACAGTAATTTCATATCAAATTTGACTGAAACAGAAGATAATGTCTTTTAGACGTTTCAAAAATAGTGATATATGACAGCTGGAGTGCAACAATAATGTATCAATGCATCCTCTCATAGCAACAGTCACTCAGTCCTCCCATTCACTCTAACCTCACAATTACTCTTTCCTCACAGTCACTCATTCCTCTCAATCACTCGGCACTCACACTCAGTAGGTACCTGCGCTCACTGGGGGTATGTACAGACTCCGGAGGGGCTCCTTCAGCCCAAGCGCTATAAAAAGCCAATCATGGCATAAATCGATAAAACCTATTGCGGCGTGCAACCTGATCCCATAAATATCCTCACAATTAGGCCCTCAGCCTCACTCAGTCATCAACCTCCCCAGTCTCTCGGGCTCTCGGAAATCATGATAAACAATCCAAACAACAATGATATGATGCATCAATAATGAACAATAGAGACTGGGATGTAATAGGCAAGTAAAACCGTGACTGAGTATAGAACAGTCATTTAACAGATAATTCAGCATGTACACGACCTATGTGGGTCCCAACACTGTCAACACATGGTTTAATCATGATTTATAGTTCAATTTCTCTAATACGTGAAAAAATGTATGGATATCAACAAATTATTCAACTACACAGTTCCAGGGGATTGACCAAGTCACAATTCCTACGGTGCACGCCCACACGCCTGTCACCTAGTATGTGCGTCACCTAAAAACCAATCACATAACACATAATTTAGGGTTTCATACCCTCAGAACCAAATTTAGAATTGATACTCACCTAAAACCATGCAATTCTTTATTCTACAATGCCTTTGCCTCGCGAATCGGCCTCCAAACGCCTCGAATCTAGTCATAAATATTTCGATTCAGTCAATACAAATTATGGGAATTAATTCCATATGAAAATACTAAATTTCCAACAAAATTCCGAAATTGCACTAAAAAATACCTGTGAGGCCCACATCTCGGAACCCGACACAAGTTACAAAATTCGAAATTCCATTAAACCACAAGTCTAACCATACAAATTTTTCCAAATTCTGACATCAACTTGACCCTCAAATCTTCAAATTAAACCAAGAGGATTTTCTAAATTTTCCAACTTAATTCACCCATTAAATGTTAAAAACAACCATTGATTTGGGTAATTTGACCAATATTGAGTTAAGAATACTTACCTCGTTGTTTTCCTTGAAAAGCCGCTTCTTCCCGAGCTCCAATTCGTCAAAAATGGATAATGGGATTTTCAGAACTTAAACATTCTACCCAGTAATTCCTTCTTCGCGAACGCGGCCACTGCTTTGCATTCGCGAAGCACAAATTTTGTTCCGCCCAAATTCCTCCTTCGCGAACGCGGCATCATCCTCGCGTTCGCGAAGCACAAAGTGCTTCTGCCTCAAATGCTTTCTACGCGAACGCGTTCAACCCACCGCGAACGCAATGTTCCGCTGACCCCTCACTTCGCGAACGAGACCTCCCCTCCGCGAACGCGTAGACCAATTGCATGGGTTCCCCAGCTGCCTCCTCTCTTCTTCGCAAACGCATCACACTTCTCACATTTGCGATGCACAACCTACCCCACCCTTCGCGAACGCGTCCTCCTCTTTGCAAACGCGAAGAGCAAATCTAGCATGCCCCTCAGTTCCTCTTCGCGAACGCGAGACTCCTCCTGCGAAAGCGATGAAGGAAACCAGACAGTGCATCCGAAAAATTCCAGCACCATTCCAAGTCCAAAAGTTTATCCGTTAACCATCCGAAACTCACTTGAGGCCTCCGAGACCTCAACTAAATATACCAACAAGTACTAAAACATCATAAGAACTTAGTCGAAACCTCACATCACATCAAACAACGCTAAAAGCACGAATCACGCCCCAATTCAAGCCTAATGAAACTAAGAATTTTTAACTTCTACATTCAACGCCGAAACCTATCAAATCAAGTCCGATTGACCTCAAATTTTGCGCACAAGTCATAAATGACATAACGGACCTATTCCGATATTCAGAACTGGATTCCGACACCGATATCAAAAAGTCAACTCCTCGGTCAAACTTCTAAACTTAAATTTCTATTTTTAGTCATTTCAAGCCTAATTTAACTACGGACTTCCAAATAATTTTTCGGATACGCTCGTAAGTCCAAAATCACCATAGGGAGCTATTGGAATCATCAAAAATCTATTCCGGGGTCGTTCACACATAGGTTGACATTCAGGCAACCTTTTTAACTTAAGTTTTCTATTATGAGACTAAGTATCTCGATTTACTATGAAATCCTTCCGGACCCAAATCATCTAACCCGGTAAGTCATAAAATAACTTTAAAGCATAAATTGAGAAGTAAATGGGGGAGCATGGCTATAATACGCAAAACGACTGGCCGGATCGTTACACTTGTATACTATCTACTAAAGAAAAGTTTAATTAAAATATTTATAGAATACCGATCGATGTCAGTCGGAAATTCAAATTTATTTTTCCCGCCTAGGATCAATTGTTTTTTTGGATAATAAAAAAATTATTTTAAATATAATTATAAAGTTACCGACCGAAATCGGTTGGTATTAGTGGTCAAAATGGTCAAACGCTTATAGATTATTGTTATTTATAATTTACATATATATAACATCCTAAATTATATATATTTACACACACACACACACACATGTGTGTGTGTGTGTGTGTGTGTGTGTGTGTGTGTGTGTATTTACATACAAAATTAATTAAAAATAAATTGTATAGTGCTATAGGTTATAGTGCTATATTATAACTTAAGTTGTAGAAACAACAACATATACTCGGGCAAATCACACGATTGAAGAATATATATGTATGTGTATGTGTATACATACAAAATTAATTAAATATTAAATAGTACCTATAATTTGGATCTTGACTAAAACCGACCGATTTCGGGCGTACTGTCGGCCTTAGTAAATTAAATATATATTGAGTTTTAATGTTGGAGCGATCGAGTCTAAGTATCGGCATCCAACACGCTATAACACATTTAAAAACAAAATGTATAGTGCTATAAGATGTAGTGATGTATCAAAACTTAAGTTGTAGCAACAACAATATATACTCGGTCAAATCACACGATTGGGAAATATATCTATATACACGTGTGTGTGTGTGTATGTGTGAATATATACATACACATATAATTATATATTATATAATACCTATAATTAATTTGTATCTTGGCTAAAACCGACCGACTTCAGTCGGTTTTTAAAATAAAATAATTTTTTTTAAAACTTTAAATTATACTACCGACCGATTTCGGTCAGAATGGTCGTGATCAAACGGTCAAAGGCCACTTAAACTTACCGACCAAAATTTCCGACCAATTTCGGTGGGAAATTTCCAAATTAGACCTGGCACAAACGGGTTCTTCCCTATTTTCCTCTTTTCTCTATCTCTCTTCCATCTCTCTTCTTTTCCTCCTCCAGTCACGATTCCCCCAAATCCCCACCCTAAATAAACTTTTATCTCTCTCCTCACTAAAAAACAAAGCACCTAGAAGTCTCCCTCCCTCCCTCGCCACTTGTTCCTCACCCAAATGGTCAAAGGAGAATCCTCCGCCACCACCACTCCACCGGCACCAAACACGCACTGGTCATCCTCTGCCACCCAAAATCAAATCCCTCTCTTCTCTTTTAAGGTTAGTTATCTATATTTTTTAATTTAGGTAATTTTAATTATTTTAATTAGGATTTAATTAATGTTTAATTTAATTTAGGGTTTATTCATATTGATTATGTTTGTGCTAGCATTTTCTATATTAGAAGATTATGACTATGCCAGGGTTACAACTTATGATAGATTTCGTTAAATATTTAAATTTTAAATTTTTATTTTAAGAACAAAGTTATATGCATGACTTAAGACAAAGATAATTAGATTGTAAATCCTTTAAAAGTAGAATTTATTTAGGGATATATGTGAACTTTCAAATTATTTCTTTTAATTGAATTTTAAAAGAACTTATTTAGGGATATATGTGAACTTTCAAAATAATAAGCACTCATATTATTTAAATTTACTATATTGTTACTAAATTTTATTATGTAACTTAAACTATAAATCAATTTAAATGCTCAATTAATATAACATGCAATTTATTTGTTCTTTGTGTAGATGGAATATCGTAGTTAGATCTATAATAGGAATTATCCTAATCGTCAGTTTTTTAGGGAGGAATTTATAAAAGGGGTTAATGAATTTATTAGGCATGCAATGTCACTTGAACCATTTCAGTTTGGAGGGATGATTAAGTGTCCTTGTCTGAAGTGCAAGTGTTTACATTTTTGGAATTGGAGGATGTCAAGACTCATCTTTATAGATATGGGTTTATGGATAATTATTTTGTGTAGACTAGTCATGGAGAGGTTGATGGTACTGATGGTGTATTTCATAACATAGTTGTTGGTGAAAGTAGTAGGTCAGTAGGGAATAACGTTCAACATCATAGATACCATGAAATGGTTGCAGATGCTTTTGGGATGCACTTCGAGTTTGAACCCCCATGAAAGTGTTGAACAAGCTCTTAACGAAGAGGCAAAATATTGTTATGAATAGTTAGAGGCCGCTAGTCGTCCACTAAGTGAAGGGAGTATGCACTCTCAATTGTCTGTTGCGGTTAGATTATTAAATATCAAATCAAATACCAATATTTCTCAAGCAGGAATGAATTCTTTCATTGGCCTTATGAGTGAACTAGTTGACCCAACTTTCAACATACCTGAAGATTTCTATAAGGCTAAAAGATTGGTTTCTAAGTTAGGACTCTCGTCTATGAGAATCGATTGTTGTGAAGATGGTTGCATATTGTATTACAAGGGTGATGCATATTTAAAAAGTTGTAAATTTTGTGAAAAACCTCATTTTAAGCGGGATTCCAGCGGGAAGAAGGTTGTTGTGAAGTCGATGCATTATTTACCTCTTATTCCTAGATTAAAAAGGTTGTGCGCATCGATGAGTTCCGCTCCTCATATGAGATGGCACTATGAAAATAGAAGGTCGCCTGGTATTATATGTCATCATTCATATAGGGAAGTTGGAAGCATTTTGATAGGACGTATCCGGATTATGCTAGTAAACTGAGAAATGTTCGGTTGGGTTTATGTACTGATGGTGTTACACCATTTTCTGTTTCTGCAATACCATATTCATGATGTCTAGTCTTTATTATGCCATATAATCTTCCGCCCGAAATGTGTATGACTAGTCCATATATTTTTTTATATTATGTTATTCTCGATCCCCGCAATCCAAAGTATTTGATTGATGTATATTTGCAACCTCTGATTGATGAGTTAAAACAGTTGGGGTATGATGGAGCTGAGACAAATGACATATCAAGTAAGAAATATTTCAACTTGCGTGCTAATTTAATGTGGACCATTAATGATTTTCCTGCGTATGGAATATTGTCTGGGTGGATGACTGCTGGAAAGTTAGCATATCCTTACTGCATGGAAAATGGTAAAGCGTTAACTTTAAGACATGGCCAAAAGCAGTCATGATTTGATTGTCATCGCCAGTTCTTGCCAGTTGATCATGAGTTCAGAAGGATGAAGAATGCACTCAAAAAGAATACAGTTGAACATGATTTGCCACCTCCAATTTTTTCCGGTGAGGAAATTTGGGAGAGGGTTCAGAACTTCACTAAAGTTACCGAGGCCCCACCTTCTAGATTTTTTGGATATAGTGTTACTCATAACTGGACAGAACAGAGCATATTTTGGGAGTTGCCATATTTGAAGGATAATCTTCTCAGACACAATCTTGATATCATGTATATTGAGAAGAACTATTTTGACAATTTGTTCAACACAGTGATGGATGATAAGAATAATACAAAAGATAACCCAAAGGCTAGACTAGACTTATAAGAATATTGCAGGCGAACTGAATTACATTTGCAGTTTGCGAACAATGGTAAGGTGTTCAAGCCCAAGGCCAGCTACACATTCACTTTGGAACAAAGACGACAGATTTGTGAGTGGGTTACAAACCTAAAGATGCCTGAGGGCTATGATTAGAACCTGAAAAAACGTGCTGATATGGTTGAAGGAAAGGTGACTCATATGAAAAATCATGACTATCATATCTTCATGGAAACTTTAATCCTTATTGCATTTTGTGGTTTGCCTGAAAATATCTAGAAACCCATCACAAAGATAAGTTTGTTCTTCAAAGAGTTGTGTATTCACGACCCAAAATCCAACTAGTCGTGATGACACCTAACCCAACCCGCTAGGTAAGCTAATTAATAACTATCCAATTTAATGAGATTTATTGAGACAAATGAATAATAAAATATCTGAACTTTTATACATTTTTCAAGGACTGGTAGTACAAATCATGAGCTTCTAAGATTAGAATTTACAAAGCTGGTATGAAATAAAGTACATTATCTGTTTGAAATATACATGAACAGATTAAAATTCTAAAGCTACCAAGATCAAGAGGCAACTATGACCGGAACACAGGTACATCTTCAAATCCAGCTCCCGCCATACACAGCAACATCATCATCCAACATCTGCACGCAAGGTGCAGAAGTGTAGTATGAGTACAACTAACCCCATGTACTCAATAAGTAACAAACCTAATCTTAGGTTGAAAGTAGTGACGAGTTGGAACAAATGTGGGAGTTCAATACCAAAAGCCAATAATAATTCGTAACAACATAATAAAAGTGATAAAAGAAATGACTCAAAGACATAATGCTCAACTCGTTAACTGTTCCGGAAAATATGCATGCTTTTCAAGTATATCAGTGAAAACCCAAATCTTTTACCGAAATCACCAAAATATGAGTAAGTTTGTAAAACTGTGATTTTCCCAAAACTTTCAACAGGTAAATGTTTCATTTTCAAATGGCAGGAGAAAAATAAATCTCTATGTCTACATGTCAATGTGTATGTGAAGTCATGAATGACGCAATACTGTACAACATGAGAAAAATGCATCTTTATGCCTGTATGTCAAGTGTGCATGCCGAATGCAATGCAACTCATAGATAAAACCATATGCATACTCTTAGAATACTCAATCTTACCGTCTCACACTTTCCACTCATCACGCTCAATCATTCAGTCACTCAACACTAAACAGGGAAGATCCAACTGTCACGACCCAAAATCCAACTAGTCGCGATGGCACCTAACCCAGCCCATTAGGTAAGCCAACTTTCAATTATCCAATTCCAATAGCCATTATTAGAGCAATTTAAGTGAATAAAGGTCTATATCTGATACATCCCCCAAGAACTGGTAGTACAAATCATGAGTTTCTAAGAATAGAGTAAACAAAGCGGAAATGAAATAAATACATAGTCTGTTCGGATAATACATAAACAGAGCTTTTATACATCTAAGGCTATCCTGAATAAGAGGCAGCTACAACAGGAATGCAGGTACATCTTCAAGTACCGCAACCATCGAGCACAACAACAACAACAGCCAACATCTGCACGCAATGTGCAGAAGTGTAGTATCAGTACAACCGACCCCATGTACTGAGTAAGTAACAAGCCTAGCCTTAGGTTGAAAGTAGTGATGAGCTTCTACCAAGGTCGGGTCCAAATCCACTAATCCACAACAGTTAATAACGACAAAAAGAAAATAATACCAAATGTAACTCAGAGATAAAATGCTCATTCACATCATGATTTCAGCAATAGTAGTTCTTCCTTTCAAGTACATCAGTGCAAACCCAAATCTTTTGCCAAAGTTACCAAATATGTGAATAAGTTTGGAAACAGAAAATTTTCCAAAATCCTTTCAATAATAAATAAAATATCTCATTTTCTTTTCAGATAACCATTGTAAAACAAATGCATCACTATGCCCATCTGTCAACATGTTTGAGAAATCATAAATAATGTGATACCGTACAACATGAGAAAAACACATCTCTATGCATATATGTCATGTGTGCATGTCGATGCAGTGTATCTCAGAGATTGTACTCATGTACTCACACTCTCAGAGTACTCAATCTCACTACCTCGCATTCTCTCTCACTGTGCTCAGCACACTCAATCATTCAGCGCTATATGATACCTGCTGCGGCGTGCAGCCCGATCCCTGTTTATAATATAAATAAAGCCAACATGGCCTGCTGCAGCGTGCAGCCCGATCCCATAAATATCCTCACAAATCAGGCCCTCGGCCTCAATCAGTCATCAATCTCTCCAGTCTCTCGGGCTCACAATGTCATGAAATTAGCCCAAAATGATGATATGTTGTATCAATAAATAACAACAAAGACTGAGATATGATATGCAATGAAATGAATATGACTGAGTATGAATTTTTAATTTAACATAATAATTCACAGAAATATGACCTATGTGGGTCCCAATAATACTTGCACATAGTCTCAACATGATTTTTAATATGTTTTTCAGCTCAATTTCTTTAACACATAAAACCGCATGGAAAATACCAAGATTATTTAACTATAAAATTTTACAGAAACAATTATGTCACAATTTCTATAGTGCACGCCCACACGCCCGTCACCTAGCATGTGCGTCACCTCCCAACAATTCACAAAATACATATATTTAGGGTTCATACCTTCAACTCCAAGATTAAAAGAGTTACTTACCTTGAACAAGCCAAATCCAAATGTCGAGCAAGCTAAGCAATGCTCCAGCAATTCCACTCTGCGTGTATCAACTTCCAAATGGCTAGAATCTAGTCACAATTAATTTGATTCGGCCCACAAAATTTATAGGAATTAATTCCATATCAAAATACTAATATTTTCACAAAATCTAAAATTACGCTCCAAAAATCACCCGTGGGGCCCACGTCTCGGAATCTGATGAAAGTTACAAAATATTAATGCCCATTCAACCACGAGTCCAACTATATAAATTTTACTCAAATTCGACATCAACTCGACCCTCAAATCTCCAAACTAAACCAAGAGGATTTTCACAATTTTCCAACTTAATTCACCAATTAAATGTTAAAAACAACCATGAATTCGGGTAATTTAACCAATATTGAGTTAGGAACACTTACCCCGTTGTTTCCTCTAAAAAGCTCCCAAAAATCGCCTCAATCCGAGCTCCAAATCGTTAAAAATGGAAAATGGGACGAATTTTCTAAACTTAAACTTTCTGTCCAGACCTCTCTTCTTCGCGAACGCGACAGGTCCCTCACGTTCGCGAAGCACAAAATGTGCTTCCCAATATTTGCTCTTTGCAAACGCGACGCTTTACGGAGCCCTTCTTCGTGAACATGAGCTCCCCTTCGCGAACGTGAAGGCAAAAACCCATGCTCATTATTTTTCCCTTTCGCGAATGCGATACCCCAAACGCGAACACGATGCACAACCCAGCTCCTCTTCGCGAACGCGAGACCCCCTCGCGAACGCGAAGAGTAAATCTCACCTGCCTGAAATTCGTATTCACGAACGCGAGGACCCTCTTGCGAACGCGAAAGAGAAAATCCGAAAAATGCAGCAACAGATATCATCAATCTCACCAAGGCCACAAATGATCCGTTAACCATCCAAAACTCACCCGAACCCCTCGGGACCTCAACCAAATATACCAACAAGTCCGAAAACATCATACGAACTTAATCGAACCCTCAAATCACCTAAAACAACACTAAAACCATGAATTACACCCCAGTTCAAGCCTAATGAACTTTGAAATTTCTAATTTTTACAAATGACTCTGAAACCTATCAAATCACGTCCGATTGACCTCAAATTTTGTACACAAGTCATAAATAACATAACAGAGGTATTTCAATTTTCAGAATCGGATTCGGACCCCGATATCTAAAAGTCAACCTCCCGGTCAAACTTCCCAAAAATTAAACTTTCGGCATTTCAAGCCTAATTCCTCTACGGATCTCCAAATAATATTCCGGACACGCTCCTAAGCCCAAAATCACCACACGGAGCTATTAGAATCATCAAAATTCAAATCCGAGGTCGTTTACACATAGGTCCATATCCGGTCCACTTTTCTAACTTAAATTTTCAATTATGAAACTAAGTGTCTCATTTCACTCCGAGTTCCTTCCGGACCCGAACCAACTAACCCGATAAGTCATAAATCAATTGCAAGACATAAATTAAGCAGTAAATGGGGGAATGGGGTTGTGATACTCAAAACGACCTGTCGGGTCGTTACATTCTCCCCCACTAAAATATATGTTCGTCCTCGAACGTGCCAAGAGTTGTTCATAACCTCCAAATCTCTATTCCACCTTACCACGCACATACCCGGGGGTGATCTCACGTCACCCAATTCTATATAGGAATTACCACACAACATAAATAAAAATCATTAATTCAACCTTAGCCCAAAAACTATGGAGCTAAATTTCTAACATCCAGAATTCTTTTCTAGACCCGAATCTCACATCTACACACTGTATAAGCCTGAACAAGTTGTATCCAGCCATAACCATAATCCCAGATATAATCACATAACATACTACACAACTCTCATACTCGTAGCACCATTTCTGATCAGAGTAACTACTCAAAACCAACCAAGTACTAGTATAAAACCCCGCATTTAACAGAACCTCATTCTGAAACCTTTGTACACTGCCAATAATGAAAGAAACAATCAAAACTCATAACCACTCATCAGATCAACTAGCCATGGAGCTCTCTCGTGTCAAACAGAACCATAATCCTCTCCTAAGCCGACTTTCAATATTATCCTCCCAAATATACCATAATCAAGCCTGATAGTACCCATTCTAGGTCCAGACCTTATATTATTAAACACAGCTATCCCATAGATACACCACATCAATATAACTCACGCCATAATTGCGCAATCTGTGTACCCAAATACGGGAGATGTCTCAAGAAAGAGAAATGTATTACAAGTTCAACAAGCACTACCACAACCGCAATGTTACAACCAACTCCTCCAATTTCGTGAAGAGAATAACCGTAGGTGCATGTGCACAATTATAGAGGAAGGAAATTAATGAATAAGATAAATTATCATAGAAATAAAATTCCCACACACGGCACGGTCGACTCACATGCCAATAATATGAATCGCCCGGCATGGTCACAGGCAGCATATCATACATGAGCAATTAAACAAGTACACTTGTATATGATAATGAAATAAGATTCTCATGCTTCTGGACTGGTATAGTTAACACACCATAGTGTAAGCATCTGCAAAGTCTACTATCACACTTCAAATCAACAATTTAACGCATAAATAGTAACTACCCCGTTTATTCAAGGAAATTAGCCTCTTTGTAACCTCAAATGTAGCCCAGATAGTTTTAAACAGAGGTATGAACATGAGAAACGTTATAACTTTACGCTTAACAGTCAAATCTAGTCATATCATAGCCTAAGCATTCTTTCGAGTATGAATACATACCCTGATGCTCGCACATTGGCTCAAACCTCACATATATGCACACTTATAGCGCGTAGCTATCACAAATAATTCATGCAACTAGTGTCTCCACTAAATTTAAAGAAAATACTCATCTCAAACAGGTCGTAACCCGAAACAATATACTTCTGAGAACTCCAAATCTCCAAATTCATCAAATACATAAATCACCGTAACTGATCTCAACTCCAGCACTAGAATGACTAACACATCTTCCATTCACGATCTTCCCGTAAGATACTTTCATAATTCTTCTGTGCCACATAGCAATAATTTGAATATCAGCAGTATATCAACCAGGTGAGTATTGCAATACCAATGAACATCCGTAAGTCAAAACACAATGCACCTTTTGAAATGCGCGCCCTTCTCAGGGATTACCGAGCAATTATAACATTCATCTAATTATCTGAAATTGACCATTCTGTCCAAAATTCGCGATCTTCCTTTCAAGAATGAACTGCCACCTTGTACATGTAAATCTTAATCCCGCGCCACATGCCACATCTATCATGTCATCATGTGACAAGCACGAGAATCTCATTATCAACTTTGGGTAACCAGCAAATTACATACCCGGTCATTCAGTAACCTTCATCTTGCTTCCTTCCATGCGAAATTCATAATACACAACACGTTCCCTACACCGGTAGAATATATCCGGTTCAACCCATGGTAGAAACCATTAAGAATACTTTGAAACCATTTGCACATAACCAAGCTATCAGAACTAAATCCCTATAACTTCACCAAGCCACACAAGTTGCTAAATCCGAGAGTATTGTCACAAAACACCCGTAAAGCCTCACCTCATCATAAGAACTAAAAGAACCGAGCATGCCATTACCATATTGATCCAGCATGTTACCCATTTGTCCTATTTTCTCCGAGTTTCTTCTGGATTATCCTCAAGTTGCCATTTCTCCTTGTCAGAACACCACTAATTTACCCAAAGTTCACTACAAGACATCCTAACATAAAACTACACTGGCTTAAGGCCCATAAGCCATTGTATTCTTCTTAAGCACCTCCATAAATACCACAACTGTAACACTCACTCTGAAAATACCCTATGCGAATTTAAAATTGTTTCTCTTTCCTTTCTTATAATGAAATGTAGAATCCATTAAAACCCTCTCGAGAGTCATCCACTCTGCTCAAATCTAATTTACTCCGCCCCAAACGGGCCGAATGATATATGCTCCTTTAGCACGATCAACACTCAAAGAAGTAGCCCTGCCTTAACACGACCAATCGAATTCATACTTCGTGCGTACTACATCCTTCAAATTAACAACTTAATCATTCCATAATTTTCATAAAGTTCAATGTAACCCGTATCCGGGAATTTACTTACCCGAGTCATCCTCGATCTCTACCTCGGTAAGTCATAACTAACCCACAAGTATGCCTCAAACCAAAACAAAATTTTAACATATATCCATGAAATTGAATTGTCAATAGCAGAATCCCCCACTTGGCTCAAAGCCATAGAACAAAACAGTCGATAACTCATAATACCCATACTTCATTACTGCCATAATATTGCAGTTAGTTCAACGAAAATACTTCTCAAGCTTATGCAACACCCACCATAAAATACCTCAATCATCCGCTAAGTTAGCATTTATTCTCGCGACAATCAAGTCAAATTTTCTCAACCCGATTCAAATTCAAATTTCAACACATACGCCCCGTTGGTAGGAAAGAAACTCTCTATTCATATCATAAGGAACACACCTACATAGATTACTGCGCAGGAGATAACCCACCTGCTTAGTCTCAAATTGGCATCTTGTTATACCCTTTCACAACCACAATTACTATGTAATCACTTAATCTTTCTGAGTCCAAACTCATTAACCAGACACGAGAATTTAATTTTCCCCAAAATTTAACAACGTGAAGAATCTTTCAAAACATTCACACTCGAGATTGCACGTCACATCAAACGAAAATAAAGCACCTAATGGCCTTCCTTTACATTTCAAGGAAACACTTCTTGTTATGTTCAAATTGTCTTAACATATCCCGCGGTCACATCATACCCATCATACCTCCATTTCACCGCTCATAGCGCCACAAATTTCACTGTAGGGTCATCACCGGACATATAAGTCCAATTGTACGAGTTACAACTGAAGCTATTGAGCTTAAGCTATGGTCTTACCATGGCCTCAAGTCCTCCAGACTGGCCCACCACCAAAACACAGAATACTCACCTCGAACCTTGTTCATAGAATCACAAGTCGGCGATGCACAGCTTATACCGAGCACTCATATGCGCATACGAATACGTGAAAGGAATTCAAAGAGTTATGTCCCAAGCTGAATCAATCCCGCACGATAAGGAAAGAAAGATGGGAAGTATATATCCTAAATGCCCTGTAGCCTCTCGAAGATAAGTATGGACGTCATCATACCGATCCGCAAGACTCTACTAGACACTTGCTCATGACTTGTAGAACCTATGAACCTAGAGCTTTGATACCACCTTGTCATGACCTAAAATCCAACTAGTCGTGATGGCACCTAACCCAGCCCGTTAAGTAAGCCAACTTTTAATTTTCCAATTCCAATAGCCATTATTAGAGCAATTTAAGTGAATAAAGGTCTATATCTAATACATCCCCCAAGAACTGGTAGTACAAATCATGAGCTTCTAAGAATAGAGTAAACAAAGCGGAAATGAAATAAATACATAGTCTGTTCGGATAATAGATAAACAGAGCTTTTATAAATCTAAGCCTACCCTGAATAAAAGGCAGCTACAACAGGAACGCAGGTACATCTTCAAGTCCCGCAACCATTGAGCACAGCAACAACAGAAGCCAACATCTGCACGCAATGTGCAGAAGTGTAGTATCAGTACAACCGACCCCATGTACTGAGTAAGTAACAAACCTAGCCTTAGGTTGAAAGTAGTGACGAGCTTCTACCAAGGTCGGGTCCAAATCCACTAATCCACAACAGTTAATAACGACATAAAGAAAATAATACCAAAAGTAACTCAGAGATAAAATGCTCAGTCACATCATGATTTCAGCAATAATAGTTCTTCCTTTCAAGTACATCAGTGAAAACCCAAATCTTTTGCCAAAGTTACCAAAAATGTGAATAAGTTTGGAAACCGAAAATTTTCCAAAATCCTTTCAATAATAAATAAAATATCTCATTTTCTTTTCAATTAAGCATTGTAAAACAAATGCATCACTATGCCAATCTGTCAACATGTGTGAGAAATCATGAATAATGTGATACCGTACAGCATGAGGAAAATGCATCTCTACGCATATATGACATGTGTGCATGTCAATGCAATGTATCTCAGAGATTGTACTCATGTACTCACACTCTCAGAGTACTCAATCTAACTGCCACGCATTCTCTCTCATTGTGATCAGCACACTCAATCATTCAGCGCTATATAATACCTGTTGTGGCGTGCAGCCCGATCCCTGTTTATAGTCGACTGCGCTCACTAGGGGTGTACAGACTCATGAGGGGCTCCTACAGACCAAGCGCTATAAGCACAGACAACTCACGTGTTGCACGGACAACTCACGTGCCATAATATAAATATCTGGATCTGCACGGCCAACTCACGTGCAATAATAATATAAGGATTCGCACGGCCAACTCACGTGAAATAATAATATAAGAATTCGCACGGCCAACTCACGTGCAATAATAAAATAAGGATCCGTACAGCCAACTCACGTACTGCACGGCCAACTCACGTGTAATAATAATATAAATAAAGCCAATATGGCCTGCTGCAGCGTGCAGCCCGATCCCATAAATATCCTCACAAATCAGGCCCTCGGCCTCACTCAGTCATCAATCTCTCCAGTCTCTCGGGCTTACAATGTCATAAAAATAGACCAAAATGATGATATGTTGTATCAATAAATAAAAACAGAGACTGAGATATGATATGCAATGAAATGAATATGACTGAGTATGAATTTTCAATTTAACACAATAATTCACAGCAATATGACCTCTGTGGGTCCCAATAATACTGGAACATAGCCTCAACATGATTTTTAATATGCTTTTCAGCTCAATTTCTTTAACACATAAAACCGCATGGAAAATGCCAAAATTATTTAACTATAAAATTCCATAGAAATAATTATGTCACAATTTCTATAGTATACGCCCACACGCCCATCACCTAGCATGTGCGTCACCTCCCAACAATTCACCAAATACATATATTTAGGGTTCATACTCTCAACTCCAAGATTAGAAGAATTACTTACCTCAAACAAGCCAAATCCAAATGTCGAGTAAGCTAAGCAATGCTCCAGCAATTCCACTCTACGTGTATCAACTTCCAAACTGCTCGAATCTAGTCACAATTAATTTGATTTAGCCCACAAAATTTATGGGAATTAATTTCATATCAAAATACTAATATTTCCACAAAATCTAAAATTACGCCCCAAAAATCACCCGCGGGGCCCACGTCTCGGAATCTGACAAAAGTTACAAAATATTAACGCCCATTCAACCGCGAGTCCAACTATATAAATTTTACTCAAATCCGACATCAACTGAACCCTCAAATCTCCAAATTAAACCAAGAGGGTTTTCACAATTTTCCAAATTAATTCACCAATTAAATGTTAAAAACAACCATGGATTCGGGTAATTTAACCAATATTGAGTTAAGAACACTTACTCCATTGTTTCCTATGAAAATCTCCCAAACATCGCCTCAATCCGAGCTCCAAATCGTTAAAAATAGAAAATGGGACGAAGTCCTATTTTCTGAACTTAAACTTTCTGTCTAGACCTCTCTTCTTCGCGAACGCGAGAGGTCCCTCGCGTTCGCGAAGCACAAAATGTGCTTCCCAACATTTGATCTTCGCGAACGCGAGACACTGCTCACGAATGCGATGCTTTACGGAGCCCTTCTTCACGAACGCGAGCTCCCCTTCGCGAACGCAAAGGCAAAAACCCATGCCCATTATTTTTCCCCTTCGCGAACGCGATACCCCAAACGCGAATGCGATGCACAACCCAGCTCCTCTTCTCGAACGCGAGACCTCCTCGCGAACACGAAGAGTAAATCTTTCCTGCCTGAAATTCCTCTTCGCGAACGCGAGGGCCCTCTCGCGAACGCGAAAGAGAAAATCTGAATCATGCAGCAATAGATATCAGCAATCTCACCAAAGCCACAAATGATCTGTTAACCATCCAAAACTCACCCGAGCCCCTCGGGACCTCAACCAAATATAACAACAAGTCCTAAAATATCATACGAACTTAGTCGAATCCTCAAATCACCTAAAACAACACTAAAACCATAAATTACACCTCAATTCAAACCTAATGAACTTTGAAATTTCTAATTTCTACAAACGACTTCGAAACCTATCAAATCACGTCTGATTGACCTCAAATTTTGCAGACAAGTCATAAATGACATAACAGAGGTATTGCAATTTTCAGAATCGGATACGGAACCTGATATCAAAAAGTCAACCCCCTGGTCAAACTTCCCAAAAATTAAACTTTCGGCATTTCAAGCCTAATTCCTCTACGGACCTCCAAATAATATTTCGGACACGCTCCTAAGCCCAAAATCACTATACGGAGCTATTTAAATCATCAAAATTCAAATCCGAGGTCATTTACACATAGGTCCATATCCGGTCAACTTTTCTAACTTAAATTTTTAATTATGAGACTAAGTGTCTCATTTTACTCCGAGTTCCTTCCGGACCCGAACCAACTAACCTGATAAGTCATAAATCAATTACAAGACATAAATTGAGCAGTAAATGGGGGAACGGGGTTGTGATACTCAAAATGACCTGTCGGGTCCCTCAACACTCCCAGCCACTCCACACTGTATAGGGCAGACCCAGCCCAGGGCAGATCCAGCCCAAATGAATCAATAGCAACTGCGCTCACTGTGGGTGTGCAGACTCTGGAGGGGCAGATCCAGCCCAAGCGATATAATAAGTCAATCATGGCATGAATCAATAAAACTTGTTGGGGCGTGCAGCCCGATCCCATCATAAATCAATAATACAGGGCATGTACAGCCCAAGAATAATAAATCATGTTGTGGCGTGCAGCCCGATCCCAATACCACTCACAATTCGGCCCTCAGGCCCCAACTCAGTCATCAATCTCTCCAGTCTCTTGGGCTCACAATGTCATAAAAATCAGCCCAAAATGATGATATGATGTATCAATAAATAGCAACAGAGACTGAGATATGATATGCAAATGAACGAGTATGACTAAGTATGTAACTACAATTTAAGCAAATAACTCCACAACAAATATGACCTTAGTGGGTCCCAACAGAATAAGCATATAGCCTAAACATGATTTCTAACATGGACCACAACTCAATTACTCTAGCACATAGAGATTTCATGGATAAAAACAAGATTAGGTAATTACACAGTACTACAGAATCAATCAAGTCATAATTAACACGGTGCACGCCTACACGCCCGTCACCTAGCATACGTATCACCTCAACGCCAAACACGTAACACTTATATTCAGGGGTTCATACCCTCAGCACCAAGTTTAGAAGAATTACTTACCTCGAACAAGTCAAATCCAATACCGAGCAAGCCGAACGATTCTCCAAAAATGCCATCCCACGTGTACCGACCTCTGAACGGCTCAAAACTAGCCAAAAGTAACTCAAGAATATCAAATAATGCCAAAAGAAACAAACCCAATCGATAGAGGTCGAATCTTTAATCAAAAGCCCAAAGTCAACCAAAAAGTCAAACTCGAACCCGCACCTCGGAACCTAACAAAACTTACAAAATCCGACAATCCATTCAATTACGAGTTCAACCATACTAGTTTCACTCAAATCTGACTCCGAATCGATTCTTAAAACTCGAAAATTCACTTTATGAAATTTTAGACAAAATCCCCCAATTACTCTTAAAAATTCATAATCCAATTACCAAAAATGAAGATAGATTCGCGAAATATAATCACATCCGAGATAAGAATGCCTAACCCAATTCGTGTTCTCCAAAGTCGCCCAAAACCGAGCTCCAAGTCTCAAAAATGTGAATAAAATGACCAACCCTCGAAATTATAGCTTCTGCCCAGCCATTTTCGAATTTGCGAACAAAAGGGTCGCTTCTACGGCGTCACTTTTGCGACAAAACTCCGCTTCTGCGGAAAACACTAGAAGTCCGCTCTTCCGCACCTGCGCAACATGCACGGCTTCTGCGCAAGCGCAGGTGCGACACAAACTGCGCTTCTGCGCACATCCGCGCTTCTGCGATCACGGCTTCCCCTTTTGCGCTACCGCAGATGCGGCCCACTTTCCCCGCTTCTGCGGAAATCCTGCTCTACAATTCTGCACCTTGCGTGCAGATCCTTGTGTTGATGTTGCTGTGTACGGCGAGGGCTGACATTGAAGATGTACTTGCGTTACAGTTATGACCATCACTTGTCCTTGGTAGCATTAGATTCGGATTCTGTTCATTTATATTTCAAACAGATGTTATAATTATTTCAATTCAATTTTTGTAAAAATCTAAGTCTTGGTGGCTCATGACTTATACTACCAGTCCTTGGGAATTCTTTATATAAAAGTTCAGTTGTGTTATCATTCCTCATCTTATTTGAATCTCATTTGAATTGTTTTATTGTTAATTGGCTTACCTAGCGGGTTGGGTTGGGTGCCATCACGACTAGTTGGATTTTTGGGTCGTGACATCCTCAAGAAAGTAATAGGAAGCCAATGAAACATGCTTATCGCAAGGATGGCATGCACAAATCGAGAAATGGTCTATACCTTAAAAAAATAAAATAAAAAGTACTCCTAGAAAAGAAATTAACCTTCCAATCATTAAACCTTCTCGATATCCTTTTTGTCAACCCAAAGAAAAAGTAAAAAAGGCAAAATTTGCTTCCAAAGCCTCAGTCGTAGCTAAGGTAATCCTTAGCGGGAGTAAGTACCTTTGTACATCTTTTAACTAAATTTTAGTTTAAATAGTATGTTGTAACAAAATGGATCAGAGAATTCACTACCAAATGCTTTTTCTACCTATCACATAAGGGCACGTCACTNTAAACAAGTCAAGAATGCTTACCCCAATCCACGTAGTGAATTTCCTCTCCCGAGCCGCCCAAATCGAGCTTAGAAAATTCAAAAATGGGTAAAAATATCGAACCCTCAAACTTAAAGCATTCTGTCCAGCACTGTTCGCATTTGCGGACAGTAGGTCGCTTCCGCGATGTCCGCTTCTGCGGAAAAATTCTTCGCTTCTGCGAAAGCAGTGATGGTAGGCTATAATCTCGTATTTTAGTCGCTTATTGCACTCCAATTTACTGCACTTTTATTGTGTTTGAGCTTTAATCGCTAGTATTTTGTACTTATTGTGTGTTTTATGCCTTGTAGGAGTTATTCCAAGATATGTAGATGTTATGGAATAAATTTGCGTGATTTGGAGCTTTGAAGTCTGAGTAAAGGCCCAAGGGATTAAGCCGGGATCGTGTTCGAGGGTCGAGAACCACATCTGGATATCAAAAAGCAAGGAAACTTTTGTACTCTGAGAAAGCTCCACTGTCGCGGCACGTGGGGCGCTGCGTGTACCCATTTTCCTATTGTCTATCAGAAATCAACTTTTTGGATTTCCCGACTAATGCCACGCATGGCGCGTCTCCCCATGCGACGCGCCTGTGTAATTTTTACAGAGTGAAAATCCTATTTCGGCTAGGAGAAGGTGGTTTCATCTGGGCCCGACCCTATTTAGTATAAATATATGAAAAAATATTTTTTTAGGACTTTTGACATATTGGAGACCTAAGGAGGCTAAGGAGGAGTTGGAGAAGCAAAAGCACAAGGAGTTCATCATCCAATCCTCACTCAAGACCCGAGTTTAGATCATTTTATATTTTCCTTTACTTTAAACATATTTGTGATGAATTACTCCATATCTATGGAGTAGTTCTCTTGAGAGTTTGATGGATTTGGTGTATTCATGATTGTTTGTGGATTATAACTTTAGTTCTATGTATTGAAGCATTTTGGATGATTTAACTATTACATCTATATTCACTTGTTCATGTAATCGAGAGAGGCATAACTTGTGATATCTTTGCATTATATTGTTGGTTTAGTTCATTAATTCTTCTTAGTAATCGAAAGAGGCTAGTTAAATCATTGATTAAACCTAGTTAGGAGGATAATCGAGAGAGGTTCTCCTAAAGACCAATCCACTACGCATTCTTGCATATCTTCACATGCTTAAATTGGTTCATCTTGGGAGGTTAAAACTTAATCGAGAGAGAAGTTTTTGCTGAACGTTTGAACTAATAATTGAGTGAATTCGAGCGACTCACTTGAACAATAGAAGTGAATTATCTAGAGTTAGATTCCAAATAATTATCTTGCACCTATCGTATCAACCCCTATTTTTTTCCCACTGATAACTTCCTTGCTTACCTTTCAATAGCTTTAGATTCTTAGTTAATTGTAGTTATTCATCATAAAAACTCAATTGTTGATTCTCCTGAATAGCAATCAAGCTAGAAATTATGAAAATATTGTTTAACTCCAATCCATGTGGATACGATATTATACTATACTATCTTTGACTAGCGAGCATAATTAAAGTGGTATTTTGCGCTCATCATTCGACGGGTTTCTTGAGGGAATAAAGTCAAAAGAAAAAGACAAAAATATTTTCTTTTGTTAGTTAGTGTAATAATTTCCCCTTGATTTTTTTTTGTGTCGCGGTTCTTTTTTGAGGGTTTTGTTTGAACCGGGTATAGTTAGTTTTTATTTTTTTTAATAGTAGAAAACCTTGTGCTATGAATTGAATGGAGTGCAATATCTCTTGACTTTATTATGCCTTGAGAATAGTAAGTGCGTTAGTTGTGATGCTTAGGCTCAGATTTTGACTCTTGTATTAGTACCTTAAAATGTATGATATTAACTTTACTTAACTGCTTTGACTAGAGTGTCTTGATAATCCAATCTTGAGTGAGTTATGTTTCATGTGTGTGCGAGATTGTGTGTTATTTTGTACATTGTATTTGATGTCTAGAACTTGCCTCGTGTGTTTGCAAAGCGAAATGGTAGTTTTGATCAGTCTTGGAAGTGATTTAGGAATTTCTTTGTTGAGCCAGATATATGTTTACCCGCCTAGTTGTTATGTATCTTAGTTAACCCCTTTGAGCCTGTAATCCTATTTCTTTGGCAACCACATTACAAGCCTTACCCATTTGTTTGAATTGCCCATCTATTGAACCTTGTACCTCTCGTGAGCACTTGAATTTAGTATGAACTATGTAAAAGTTGAAGTGTGGGATGGTTGGTTTGGCTTTTGAGTGGAACTATTGAAATAAGGAGAAAGGTGCACTGTATTGAAAAAGTAAGATCCACTTGAATTGAAAAAGAAGTACTTGTATTGTTGTGCAAAATATTCGTTGACATTGGTGACTCTTGATGTAATTGTGCTTAAAGAAGCAGAGAGTTAATGTATATTGATGTGAAAGTGGAGTTTTGGTTTGACATAAGTGGGGGTTTTGAATGGTAAATTGTATGTATTAAAGTGCTTAGGGAGGTGTAGTCACTCTTATATCCAAATGTATCCTACCCATCTCACGGCCTATATTACAACCGAATGAAGTCCTACTTGATCCTTGACTGAATGAGCTCAATTAGTAGAGTAGTACACTATGGGCAAGCCTATGGTGCATCTTTTGTGGCATAGGAATGTTGCTTCTGAGAGTGAGCGAATTCTTTCTATCTTGTGTTCCTAATTTTTCTTAATTATTATTGTGTGTGGAACTACTCTCTATTGTTGTGTGGGGCACTTGATTCATGAAGGAAAGGTAATGTCGTTAACCTTTGTGTTAGAGTAAGTGAGCGGGTTATAAATAATGCGTGGTGCTTATGAGTCAAATCTTGAGGCTAGGATGTTACGATATTGTACTTAATCTGTTTTAAATATTCTTGGTGTGATGAGTTATGAGAGTTGCTTAAAAAGGTCGTGTCTATGTGAAGTGTAGTTTGATTGCTCGAGGACGATAAATGGTTTAAGTGTGGGGTGGTTATGGTAGGGTATAATCTCGTGTTTTAGTCACTTATTGCACTCCAATTTACTGCACTTTTATTGTGTTTGAGCTTTAATCGCTAGTGTTTTGTACTTATTGTGTGTTTTATGCCTTGTATGAGTAATTCCGAGCTATGTAGATGTTATGGAATGAATTTGAGTGATTTGGAGCTTTGAAATCTAAGTAAAAGCCCAAGGGATTAAGCCAGGATCATATTCGGGAGTCGAGAACCACATCTGGATATCAAAAAAGCAAGGAAAATTTCGTACTCTGAGAAAGCTCCATTGCCGCGGCGTGTGGGCGCCGCGTGTACCCAGTTTTCTATTGTCTGTCAGAAATCAACTCTCTGGATTTCCCCACTAATGCCCCTCATGGCGCGTCGCCACATGCGACGCGCTTGTGCAATTTTTACAGAGTAAAAATCCTATTTCGGCTAGGAGAAGGTGGTTTCGTCTGGGCCCAACCCTACTTAGTATAAATACATGGAAAACGTTATTTTTGGGATTTTTCACATATTGGAGACCTAAGCAAACTAAGGAGGAGTTGGAAAAGCAAAAGCACAAGGAGTTTATCATTCAATCCTCACTCAAGACCCCAATTTGGATCGTTTTATGTTTTCCTTTACTTTAAACATATTTGTGATGAATTACTACATATTTATGGAGTAGTTCTCTTGAGGGTTTGATAGATTTGGTGTATTTATGATTGTTTGTGGATTATAACTCTAGTTTTATATATTGAAGCGTTTTGGATGATTTAACTGTTGTATCTATATTCACTTGTTCATGTAATCGAGAGAGGCATAACTTATGATATCTTTGCATTATATTATTGGTTTAGTTCATTAATTCTTCTTAGTAATCGAAAGAGGCTAGTTGAATCATCGATTAAATCTAGTTAGGAGGATAATCGAGAGATGTTCTCCTAAAGACCAATCCACTACGCATTCTTACATATCTTCACGTGCTTAAATTGGTTCATCTTGGGAGGTTAAAACTTAATCGAGAGAGGAGTTTTTCTAAATGTTTGAACTAATAATTGAGTGAATTCGAGAGACTCACTTGAACATTAGAAGTGAATTATCTAGAGTTAGATCCCAAACAATTACCTTGCACCTATCATATCAACCCTATTTTTCTCACATTGAGAACTTCCTTGCTTACATGTGTTGCGATAGTCATTAGTCAATAGCTTTAGATTCTTAGTTAATTTTAGTTATTCATCATAAAAACCTCAATTTTTGATTCTCGTGAATAGCAATCAAGCTAGAAACTATGAAAATACTATTTAACTCCAATCCCTGTGGATACGATATTATACTATACTATCTTTGACTAGCGAGCATAATTAAAGTGGTTTTTTGCGCTCGTCAAGCAGCTTGGACCAGTACCCCTCACACCTACGGTAAAACAATTATGCGCATGCGAAGCTCGTCGCGTCTACGCTCCAATTCATTGCACCTGCGCTCCAATTCATTGCACATGCGTTGTCGCAGGTGCGCCAATTTTCTCGTTGTTGCGACCACAGTGCTAGCCTTCCAGTACCGTTTCTGCGCCTCATTCCTCACACATGCGACTCTCGCACCTGCGCCCAGTGGTCCACACGTGCGACCACACCAGACTTTGCCCATAACCAGCCTCCTTCAGCAAATGCAACATGCGACAAAAATAATCTGAACCTCGTCTGAAACTCATTCGAGCCCCTCGGGACCCCGTTAAAATATACCAACAAGTCCCATAACATAACACGGACCTACTCGAGGCCTCAAATCATACATATCAACATCGAAATGCCTAATGGCATCTCAAATCGAACTTAATGAACTTTTGAACTTTCAACTTTTAAAACTCGTGCCGAAACATATCAAAGCAACCCGGAATGAGCTCAAAATTTTTACACAAGTCCCAAATGATATAACGAAGCTATTCAAATTCCTTGAACCACAATCCGAACCTGATATCAATAAAGTCAACTCCCGGTCAAACTTATGAACTTTCCAAACCTTCAAATTTTTAACTTTTTCCAATTAGCGTCGAAACCTTCTAAAAATATCCAAATGCAAATTCGGGCATACACCCGAGTCCAAAATTACCATCCAGACCAAACAGAACCATCACAACTCCAATCCGAGGTCAAATACTAAAAAGTCAAACTTGGTCAACTTTTCCAATTTTAAAGCTTCAATCATGAAATTTATTCTTTCAAATCAATTTTGAATAACCTGAAAACCAAAATCAACGATTCTCACAAGTCATAATTCATCATCCGATGCTGCTCAAGGCTTCAAATAGCTGAACAGAATGCAAATGCTCAAAACAACTGGTCGGGTCGTTACATATGTTCTACCACATTAAGGGAAGAAAACTTATTTCAAATGAATCGGAACATTCATGTAATCGGTAATCAGTAATAAGCTGGAAAGGATTTTTCCATGTGGTTTCTTTTATGTGATGGAACACCTTCCAATTCACCTTGTACACGAGGCGCGACTTGGAGGGCCAGTTCAATGCAGGTGGATGTATCCATTTTAGAGGTAATGATCAAACCTTGATTCATTCTTATAATTTTCTTTAACATTTATTATCTAATATGACAATGTGTAGGACTATCGGCAAGTCTAAACGATTTGTTAATCAGAGGAATATGATTGAATGATCCATATATGAAGCCTATCTTGCAAAGAAAATTGCCTATTTTTGTTCTTACTACTTCAACAATCATGTGCCATGTGCTAGAAATAGGCTTAATCGGCACAATGTCGTGATTGAGAATGATCCATTATATTCACCAATATACATATTCAATCAACCGGGCCGAGGTTCTAAAGATCGATAAAAAGGGGCCTAAATAGTACGGAGTACAAATCAGCTTCAAATCATGTGTTGTTAAATTGTCCGGAAGTTCAACCCTTTCTTAAGTAAGTGTTGACATAAGATTAATTTATATGGACTACTATTTAATTTGGTTGATGCAACTAACAAAATTTTCAATGTGTCGCTCAGTGACTTTGTGAGTAAATTTGGCCATGATGTTGTATATTTTACATTCAAGGCATGGTTTAAATAGTGTGTAAATGCATCTTACATACTTTCTCATATGTGAATATACATACTTGGTCACTTGTGAATATACTTTCTCACTTGTGATTTATTTAACACTACATGTAGGTAAATAATCCAAACAACGGTGTTAATCAATTTTTGAAAGATATATCTTGGGGACCTGCACCTACAATTGCAAATATGTCTAATTATTTTGTGAATGGTTACAAATTTCATACCGAGGAATGCTCCAAGTATTAAAAAAAAAGCAATAACAGTGGGGTGCGTGTCAAAGATGGTGAAGGCAACCAGGATAGAGAAAATGATTATTATGGTGGTCAAAGAGATTCTAGAATTATCATATTCAGGTTGGCCAAATAAGAAGATCATACTTTTCCAATGCAAGTGGTTTGACCCAACACCTAAAAGAGGTACAAATGTATACTCGCAGTACAACAAAATTGAGGTTAATAAAAATAGGGAGTATGATCGCTATGATCCTTTTATAATTGCAGAAAAAGTTAGGCAAGTGTATTATGCTCCATATCCATTGCGGGGAGATAAAGCTGATTGGTTGGTTGTAATCAAAACTAAGCATGTTGGTAGGGTAGAAGTTGAGAATGTGCTAGATGTTGCTTACCACAACGATACCTCAAGTGTTAACCAAATGGTGGATGATCAGTTAGAAAATAAATTGGAGCATCTTCAACGCATATTAGAAGAAGTTGATATGGAGGAAATAACAATCATAGAAAATGAGGACGAAGAATCACCTGATGAAAATGAAATAAGTGAAGAGGAAGAATTTTCAGACGGGGAAGGATACTTCGAAGACGAGTAGCATATTAGTTTTTTCAAGCGCTCTCAACTTATGTAGATTTATATTCTCAATTCTAACATTTTCTTTAATTTATGCAGATGACCGATAGGGGTCGAGGTAGAGTAAGGATAAGATGCCTATTGATCATGAGGATAGTGCTACACCCTCGCTTCCTTCCACTACACACTTGCATTTCTCCGATGCTGATGGCCGACACCAATCTTCTAGGCACACATCTTTTACACCATATCCATCTACTCATCAGACTACCTACCATTCGCCCTCCCAGCAGTATTCTTACCATTCTCTATCATAAGGTTATACCTCGCTTCCTCCATATGATCCTGCATATAGTTACATGGATACATTAAGTCAGCAGTTATAGGTCCATATTGTGATACGCCCGTCATCTGCTCCATTTGCTTCACCACCAGCTGGATCGCATCCATCAAGATTACAGCTACCCGGATCGCAGCAGTAGTCTGCATCGCAGCAGGGGTCTAGATCGCATCCATCTTCATCAGCGACCCCGTCTCCCTCTACACGGAGTTCATCTCTTAGCACTTCTAGACTTCCCTTCGGGATAGTAGCGCTGAGCCAGATGCCTCCCCTTCTACGCACGCTTCAGATACACCAGAGGATGATGATCCAGAGGAAGTGAAGTATGATCGTTATCATAGGATGATCATCAGGCCTGAGGGCAGTGGGTAAGATTTATTTATTACTTCTTTATTTTTGCTGAATTATAATAGCTAGTCTTGTTTATTTAATGTAATTGCTATGTTGCAGGTTCATACCTAGTCATTAGACTACAAAGATAATCATTGAAACTCTTGGTCGGTTGTATGATGCACCCTATGACTTGGAGTGATTTTCCACCGGAGCTAGTGGAGAAAATTTTCAACCAATTTGAGGTTTTAATACAATTCTTATCTATTTAAGCATTATATTAATAATATTTTCATCTAATGTTATACACCACTTCATTTGCAAACTATGTCATTCTTGCAAATTTTGAGTTCAAATGCCGTAAAGACTAACTGATTCCTTTTGTTCTGCTCAAAAGAAGAGCAAAAAGCCTTCATGGGTTCTACCGCATTTATGGGTAGATCTGCTGAGGCAGTGGACCACTGAGAAATTCGAGAAGAAGAGTGAACAGAGAAAGAAGGTCTGAGCATCTGAGAAGGGTGGCTCCTAGCACTGTGTGGGTGCAAGGAGCATGGGGACTGCGAGGAGACTACTGGTAATTCCTTAGATTATTTAAATCTATTTTTATCGAATATTATATATTTTAATTTAGTTAACATGTTTTATTATATTTGTAGGAAAAAATATGGGAGGAAGATGACTCATGATGAGTTCTTCGTGGAGACTCACATCCGGAAGAAGAAGGCACCGACAGATTCAAGTAGATGGGTCGAGGACCGGGCGGAGACTACATATGTAAGTTTCATAACTACTATAACTTGAAATTAATATTTATAATATTATATAGTTAATAATTTTCTATCTTCTAAATAAAAGGTCACTACAAGACTACTGTGGAGGAGTACAGTCAGAGCTTGCCACCGAATGAGCAAGGTGAGCGACCTTCCATTTCAGACGAAGAAGCGCAGAAGATATGGTTGGATGTTATTGGTGGTCCTAAAAAAGGGGATAGAATAAGGCCTTCCAGAGAGATCATTTCGGTGCTACAAAGTTGGATTGCAAGGTATAAGGACTTCCACCCAGGACGAGGCACTTGATAGGTCAACTCTCTCGGTTATGGAGAATAAGATCTCAAAATTGTCAGCAGAGCTTGAAGAGGCAAAGGCTAGAGAAGAAAAGAGAGATAAACAATTTGATAGCCTTCAAGGTCAGCTAGAAAAGAGGGACCAACAATTTAATGTCCTTCAAGGTCAGATGGCCAATCTTCTTGCTAGTGGTGCTTTCCTCATTCCTCGGTCTCGTGAGTCTTCTCCATATGCTAATCCTTCTAATCGTGATCCTCCGAACCATATCGATCATGAAGCTTCTAGTAGTGAAAATGGAGATGATGTAGTACAAAACACTCATTGAATGATGTTTGAACTTTTAACTTGTGAAACGTTTTGTTGTTCGATATTTTGAAACTCTATAAATATTGTTAATATAGTTTTGATAGTTGTTATTGTTGTTGTTATTGTTATTGATTGAATGGCATCAATGTGATTGGTTATTGGCATGTGATGCAGCCATAAAACAGCTATATTCTGCCAAATATTTATCCAGAAAACCGACCACATACCGACCGAAGTCGGTAGAAAATATTCAATTGAATCTTCTAGAAATTTAAAATTATCGACCGACTTCGGTCGGAGTTTTTTATTAAATTTTAAATATTATAATAATACCGACCGATTTCGGTCGGTAATAAATAATTTTAAAAAAAATAAATAATTAAGATTCTGACCGATATCGGCCGCTAATTTAAAAATTATTTTCAAGAATACCGACCGAATTCGGTCGGTAAATTTAGTTTGTGTCAGATTATTTGGTCAAAGTGCGTTGAAAATTACCAACCGTCTGCGGTCGCCTCGCATTAGCGGCCGTTATTTTTTCGACAAATTAAAGTCGGTCGAAAATCGATCGATTTTTATTCGATTCCGACGGATTTCGGTTGGTTTTTCTGGACGCTTTTTGGCAGTTTTCTAGTAGTGATTTCTTCACTAGTTTCTCACTCAAGAAACCGGTAAAAGTTCTCTACACTATACAAAAACTTATATGCAGTGGCAGATCCATGATTTTGTGCAAGCAGGTTTAATGTTAGAAGTACATAACTTTAGTCGTAAAATAGTAGTTGTCAAGTGGGTTCAAATAAAATATTTATACAAAATTTATGCAGCTTTAATCGTAATTTATACATATACACAATTTTATTTTTTGACGAAGCGGGTTCAGTTGAACCCGCTTTCCACCATGTGCGTCCGCCACTGAACTGAACCCGCTTTCCACCATGTGCGTCCGCCACTGCTTATATGACGTCGTGATTTCGTTTTGAGGAACGAATCCTGAGCTGAACATTTTCATTATAAAAGTAGAGTGAGTAACATGAATTAATTATCGTTTTTATTTTACGGAATCACTTTAATATTGTTTTAACTATTTCTTGGTGGATTGATTTAGCCGATCCGCTTGAAATTGTGAACAAACATGACTGGGAAACCAAGAACTTACAAAACGTATAGAAGTCTTGCTTTTGATCTCAATTGTTTTAGACGAAACAATATTTTCTTTTCTTTTCTGAAGAATTGAGGCTTTTTGTCTATTACGTGAAACTGATTTTTTTTATTGTTGAGAATTTTAGATTCTTGGTTGATACCGTGTGCCATAGCTCAAGTGAAGTCCATGTGATTCCAAGATGTAGTGATTTCAGCCCCTAAAAATGTCTCCATAAGAATTTCTCTTGGTTTTGATCAATCTTTGATTTGTGGGGTGGTTACTGACGATAGATCAAGTGACACAGTCGTTGTTTGCGAGTGTAGCATCATCAAGATTCACATGCAAAGGCAAGTTGATTAATTGGTGGCGGTATTGGACTCACAACAAGTCATTATAATAAGATCCTCTTAAAAACTGCTTATTTTGAAAAGTATTTTTTTCTAAAATACTTTTGAAAACAAATAATTTGTGTTTGGCCAATTCATTTAAGAAGTATTTTTTGTAATATTTGATAAACAAATTGTGTTTGGCCAATCTTTATAAAAAGTACTTTTGAGTGTCAAATTATTAAAAAGGATAGTACCAAGGTTTTATAATTATTTAAAAAATAAATAAATTTAAATATTTATTATAAGAGACTGTTATTATTTTTTTATTTAATTTAATTAAAATATAAACATAAAGTAAACATACATACTAAATATTTAAATTATTGTAACATATATAATTATACCAAAGCAATAATATTATCTAGTGTAATTACTTGTTATTTACACGATGATTTGGATAATCAAAATACGTCATTCAGTGTTACTTAAAGTTTATTCCATAAATTACTATATATTGATAATCAATTATGAAATAATAAGCAAAGTCACTCACACATGATAATATTTCTCAACAATTTCATCTCTAATTCTATCACGCAACGCCTCCATAATAGTAGAAGACTTGTCTTGCATTTCTAAAGAATTACCAGAAGGCCCATCTCCTTCCTCAATCTCTGCAATAATGTCTTCATTAGCATAATAGTTTAATTCCTCATCAGTAGAAGAATGTCGTCGGATGAAATTATGTATAGCCATGGTAGTTGTAACAAGATGAATCTGAGTGTCAAACTTGAAAGATAGCATTGAACATAAAATAGAAACTATTTTTTCTAAACTCCAAATGTTCTTTCAATTGTACATCGAAGATCGGGAGAATTCTAAGAGATCTATTAATTTAGAGAAATAAAAAAACAAGATTAGTCAAAGAAAGCGTCAAAAACAAGAAAAGTCAAAAAAGAATTTGAAAAGTTATAAGATGATTCATGTATTTGATATCTTTAATTTTTAAAATAATGATAGAAATTAGAAGAAAAAGAAAAAAAAAAGAACTATCCAAGCGAAAGAAGCAAAAACAAATGAAAAGACAAAAAATGAATTTAAAAAGTTTACATGATTCATGTATCTGATGGTAGAAAAGTTATACATATATATATATATATATATATATATAAGGAAAGAAAATGTAAAGGATAATTTGGAAAATATATATTTATGGTGAGGATAGTTTTGTCTTGAAAAAATTAATTTTCTGCTTCTGCTTCTTCCCAAAAGCAGAAAAGTTACTTCTGCTGTTGGCCAAAAATACTTTTTTGTTTTGGCCAAATAACTTAAATTTTTCAAAAAGTACTTTTTTGACCCAAAAAAAAATACTTTTGGCCTTCAAGAAACTTGGCCAAACAGGCTCTAAATCTATTATATATATATATATATATCGGTTGTAATGGTGGGAAGGAAAGTGATGTTCTAAACAGTTTCCACGACCTCTGCCATGCTTGTTTCTTGCTTTTTTTAGCCGATATATAGCTAAAATTTTATTATAAAGTATATTAAGTACTCGTTAAGGTCAAATTAGAGAGATTATGAGCTTGATACCTATACATATATAGGGTGTGATTATTGTAGGCCCAATTTTCTTTAGTTATGGTATTTGGGTCAGCTCCCGATTCTACGAAAGATTTACTACATCACACTAGTATCGGCACCGGGTAGCTCTATTTCTTAAAGTTTAGATATATGAAAAGAAATTACTTAGTGTTTTCACTTCCGCTAGAATTTTAACTTAAGATTTCATAGTTCCCACGCATTTCATTGACCACTGCACTACATCATTGGTGCATTGGCCTAAAATTTAGGGGTGTACGTGGATCGGGTTGGTTCGGTTTATTGATTTGGATTGATTCGGTTTTATCGGGGTTTTTCGGATTTTTTTGTTACGTGAATATTATTTCAATCTTACTTTGTTAAAGTGATATATAAAGTTTTGATAAGTGAATATATGTTTAGTAAAAGTTGAAAAACAAAGGTGTTAGGACTCTGACCCAATACTTTCTCCACACCCACCCACACATTCAAAAATTCAAATAGTGTTATAAGAAATATCAAATTATGGTGGATGTCTACTCTTCCTCCATGATCTTCATCTCAAATGCTTAATGACATATTCAATGACATATTTTCTATGTTTAATGATATATTCAATGACATATTTTCTTCACTTTTCATGCCTATATAAAGGCATTGTAATAGATAGGAAAATACATACATTTGAAGAAGAAATAAGAATCTCTTCTATCTTTCTCCATATATCTTTTAGCTTGTTTTTCTTGTTCCATATTATTACTTTGAGTTATATTTTATAATACGTTATCAGCACGAGACTCTACCGTCTCAAAAATCTCTTTGAGAAGACTAAGGTATAATTTTTCTCCTCTTTTAATTATGACTGATATTATGAAAAGAAAGTTTGTTGCCCTTGAAATTTCGGGCAAGAACTATGACATGGGTGTTGGACGCTGAAATCCATTTAGATGCAATGGGTCTTGGAGACGCCATTAAAGACAAAAAAAAAGCATCTACCCAAGACTGTGCTAAGGCCTTGATTTTCGTGCGTCATCACCTTGATGAAGGGTTGAAGATAGAATATCTCACAGTCAAAGATCCACTTATTTTGTGGAATGGCTTAAAGGAAAGATATGACAACTTAAAGTTGGTCACTCTTTCACAAGCACGATATGATTGGGCTCATCTGAGGCTCCAAGACTTTAAGTCTGTTTCTGAATATAATTTTGCGATGTTCAGAATTACTTCTAAATTGAAACTCTGTGGAGATACTTTCACTGATTATGATATGCTTGAAAAAACGTTCACAACGTTTCATGCCTCCAATATGGTCTTGCAACAGCAGTACCGAGAGAAAGGTTTCAAGAAGTATTCTGAATTGATTTCTCTTCTCCTTGTGGCTGAACGAAACAATGACTTGCTCATGAGAAATCACGAAAATCGACCCACTAGGTCTACACTATTGCCTGAAGTGAATGAGGTGTATTCCCATTATTCTAAGTGTGAAAAAGGTCGTGGCCATGTTCGTAGTCGTGGCCGTGGCCAAGGAAGAAATTTTTCTGGTGTTAATCACCCCCCAAAGAAAAATAATCACCAAAAGTGAAAAGGGCCAAGGGCAAATGGTTCAAAAACTAAATGTTATCGTTGCGGTGGAAAAGGGCATTGAGCAAATATTTGTCGCATATCAAAACATTTGGTTGAGTTTTATCAAGCATCTCTAAAGGATAAAGCTCCTGAAGCTAATTTTGTCTATGACAATGAATTTGACATCACCCACTTGGATGTGGCAGATTTTGTTTGAGCACCCTGATGGAAAAATAAATCACTCGATCGGTGATGGATCTATGGTTAAAGATGATTGAGCATTTTGATTTTTATGTTTTCCTATTCGAAGTATCTAATGAATAAACATCTTGTAATATTTATTGCATTTAATAATACTTCTTATGTAGTTTTTAAAATATATGTATTTCCTAAATTTTATAAATTTCACAAACAAGGAGTAATATCTAAGTAATTAGTGTCCTAGTCTCACTGCTTTTTTAATTCCTTTTGATTTTCTTTTACGTTACTTTAATTCTCTTTAAGAACAGGTTTACAAGCACCCTGGAACAACTTTTGTCACTTCACCCTTAATTTTTTTTTCAGTATTATTTTTGCTGCGTAATTATTTGTATAATAATTAGAATTTGCTAGAAAATGCATTAAAGGTCACTATTGAATTATTGGTTTAACTTTATTTATTTTTCTTTTTCTCTAAAAATACTAATATTTATTCATATACTTCTTTTGTATGTCAAACCATGGGAAGCAAATATGGATATCTTTCAAAGCAAACTTGGATCAAAGTTCAATTGTAAAAATATCTTCTTAATTGATTCATGTACAACACATACAATATTCAAAGAGAAGAAATATTTCTCTCATTTAAGTATGTGTAAGGCAGATGTTACTACAATTTCTGGTAGTAGTAATCTAATTGAAGGCTCTGGAAGAGCTAATATAACTCTGTCTAAGGGAACAATACTTATCATAGAGAATGCAATGTTCTCCTCCAAGTCCAAGAGGAACTTGTTGAGTTTTAAAGATATCCGTCGAAATGGATTTCATATTGCGACAATAGACGAGAATAATCTCGAATATCCCATCGTTACCAAAAATGTCTCTGACCAGAAAAGGGTTATTGAGAAGCTCCCATCTTTATCTTGTGGCTTGTATTGGACAAGAATTAGTGCAATTGAGGCATACTCTATCGTAAACCAAAAGGTTTCTAATTCCAATACTTTTGTACTTTGGCATGATCGATTGGGACATCCTGGATCAACTATGATGAGACGAATTATAGAGAACTCAAGTGGGCACCCATTAAAGAATTTTAAGATTCTTTTAAATAATGAATTTTCTTACACTTCTTGTTATCAGGGCAAGTTAATTATTAGACCATCACCAACAAAGGTTGGGTTTGAGTCCCCTGCGTTTTTAGAACATATACAAGGGCACGTTTGTGGACCTATTCACCCACCTAGTGGGTCGTTTAGATATTTTATGGTCTTAATAGAT
>AWOL01S0000641.1:204983-217803 GCA_000715115.1 Nicotiana otophora
TGTATTGGACAAGAATTAGTGCAATTGAGGCATACTCTATCGTAAACCAAAAGGTTTCTAATTCCAATACTTTTGTACTTTGGCATGATCGATTGGGACATCCTGGATCAACTATGATGAGACGAATTATAGAGAACTCAAATGGGCATCCATTAAAGAATTTAAAGATTCTTTTAAATAATGAGTTTTCTTGCACTTCTTGTTATCAAGGCAAGTTGATTATTAGACCATCACCGACAAAGGTTGGGATTGAGTCCCCTGCGTTTTTGGAACGTATACAAGGGGATATTTGTGGACCTATTCACCCACCTAGTGGGTCGTTTAGACATTTTATGGTCTTAATAGACGCATCCTCTAGATGGCTCATGTGTGCCTATTGTCATCTCGCAACCTGGCGTTTGTAAAATTAATGGCATAAATAATTCGATTACGGGCACAGTTTCCCGATAATCCAATTAAGTCTATTATATCTCTAGTTTGTTAGCAGATTGCTTCTAACTCTCTTCTTTATTTTGGACAACCGAGAAATCCCGGAAGGTTACCTGACCCATAGTTCGAAAGAATAAGGTCCACCTCTCTATCCTTCTCCACTTAAATACAATGCATTTTTTCTGTTGATTGAGCCATTTCTAATGAAGAAAAGAAAACTAGAATAAAACTGAAAATGTAATAGCCGCAAATAAAATTCATAAATATATATTTATGTACCTAGAACGTTCTGAGTACGAGTAGCTCTAATGGGTGTAACCATCCTCCGCCGGCTCTCTCGTCAGCACTTCATTCAACTCAGCGAAAAAACACTCCATCCGCTACGAACTGTTTAAAACACATACAACAATCAATCAATCAAAACATAGTATACAATATATATTCAGTAAAATATAAATTTCAGAATTCTCGAACTGACGAACCTTTAGCTTTGTACTAATCTGAGTCGCCATTTTGATTTGCGTTTGAGATTCACTACGGTCACTGGCTGGCAGATCCAAATCAGAGGCAGTTAAGGATTCGTTCGCTGTTGTAGAAAGAAATGGGGGATAAGGGAAGAGAAGGGTTTGGCAAAGAATTTAGGCTCTATTTATTTTCTTTTAATCCAGCCTTCAAAGAGTTGGGGTTGCTAGCCTGGCCAAGCTGTTTTTTTTGTCCAAAAGTGTTTTTTAAAGTTTAAAGTATTTGGTCAAATTTCTTTTTAAAAAAATAATAATTTTTGAGCAGAAGCAGTTTATGAAAAGTAAAAAAAAAAAATTAAAAAAAATTAAAAAAAAATTGCAAAAAATATACTTAAAATTATTTTTAAAGGCCTAACCAAATACTACTCAATAATGCTTTTTAAATTAATTTAAAATATTTTTTCACACTTTTCAAAATATACTGATTTTAAACATTTGGCCAAATAAGTTAAGTTAGGAATTTTTACATTCCTATACACTATTTCAAAACGTTATTACCCTCCCTACTCAAATTTCAATTTAATTACATACTATATATAAATTTACTAATTATATACACTTTAAAAATTAAATGAGTATCCATTTATATTAGGAATCAATTATTTCACATCCTTATTTTCTCTCCCTCCTGCGCTCTCTCTCTCTCTGTCTTTCTCTCTCTTGCGCGCGCTCTCTCTCTCTCTACGCCTATCTCTAACTCTCAATCCCTAATTCCAGTAATGTAGAGCAAAGGGAAAGAGAGCAGCAATTCCATGCTTATTGAAATTCCAGTAATGTATAGCTGAAGGTGTTGCACAATTGGTGATCAAATTCCAGTAATGTTGCACAATTGGTGTTCAAATTAAAATTGTCAATCAATAAATTTTTAAGGTGTTTGATTCTCCACCATTGACTGCCATTAAAAAGTTTTTAAGCTTTGAATTCGAATTTGGGTTTTCAAAAACCGTTATTTGTTTGGATTGGGTGTTGTTGCAAACAATTGGGAATATTGATTGGAGTTTATATCTCAATTTTGAGGGTGTTTTGGTGAAGATTAGACTTGATTTTGGTTGAATTTCAGATTGAAACTCGAAGAAGAAGAAGAAGAAGACATGACATACATTATACTTACGAAATTGTAGTAAAGTTGTAGTATAATTGTAGAAAAATTGTATTCTGTTATTTATAAGTATATATTTTTTTATTTAAATATTGTATGAAAGTTGAACAATATTGTATAAAAATTGTATTTAAGTTGTATGATATTATAGTTGTATATAACTGGGTAGAAATAACGTATGAAAGTTGTAGATAAGTTGTATAATATATAATTAGTTGTATCAAATTTGTTTTTATTATGTATAAATCAGATACAAAATATATAAAGACATATTTTATAAAAATTGTATCTAAGGGGTATGATATTATAGTTGTATATAACTGGGTAGAAATAATGTATGAAAGTTGTAGATAAGTTGTATAATATATAATTAGTTGTATGAAATTTATTTTTACTACGTATAAATCAGATACAAAATATACAAAAAATATATTGTATAAAATTTGTATGTAAGTGGTATGATATTGTAGTTGTATATAATTAGGTAGAAATAATGTATGAAAGTTGTAGATAAAGTTTTAATTTTTATGTTGATGTACCATGTATTGTTTTTAGAGATAGAGATTTTATGTGTTTAGTTTGAATATAAATATGCAATGAAGTTTAGATTCAGTAGAAGTTCTCTTTTAGATCTTGTTAAAATCCGTCCCAAATTCTATTGTATTACATAAACTTTTTCTGGGGGAAAAAAAATTCAACATTTGAAATTATTGGCTAGTAAAATTCACCTCTAATAGGAGTAATTTGACTATAGTTACACTTACCCATTGAAAGTCCTTTTAATGAACTGAAAGTTGTTTTTATATTTCATATATGAACTGATTAGTCAACGTATTCATTCAAACATGACTATACTTTTTAAAAATAAAATAACACGATGGAGACTGAAAATAAGGAGAAAGACAAGCATATTTTTCAGAAGACAAATATTTTTAACCCAGAATATATGGGAGGAAGATTTGATCATCATGCTATTCATAAGAATGGATAACACTTAGAGAGTTGGGTGGAGAAAAATAGCTTCCTTGATTACCGTATATTAAGGTGGAAGAAAAATAAGAAAAGAGAAGAGGAGAAAAAAAAAAAATTGTGTAACTAAATCCCTTGATTGAAGACATTAATAATGGATTGAGAGCCTTTTAAGGTGGAATGTATATATTTTGTAGATAAAACTTGTTTAGGTCTGGTAATTAACTAAACGTGGACATTTTTGGTAATAAAGTTTCAAATAATGTATAGGAACAAAAAAGTAAAAATGGCGTGTGGTAGCCACTAAATAAGGTGGTGTTTATTTTTTATCCACCAATTCTAATGTTGAGCAAAAATAGCTACTACTCTATTAAAATTAATATGAAAAGATATTTTTACCCTTTCTTCTATTTCTTTTATTCCCAAACTCTTCCTTTATACCCTCCTTTATACGCTTCTCTCATTTAAATTCAGAGCCAAAATTTCATAGGCAAAATTTCGCTCCCTCAATATCGTTCCTGCATGCAACTCTCTTCTCTCGATTGAAGTTCAGGACCAAAATTTGATAAGCAAAATTTCGCTCCCTCAATATCGCTCCTGCCCAGCCCACAATAATTTTCTGCGTATATTTTGTCCAACTTAATCTCTTCTCATTTGTCATCTTCTCTGCAGCGAACCAGCGTACTGGTATATTTTCGATTTTGCTTTTATGCATTTTTCTTTTTGTATATCTCTAATCGTGATCAATGTTGTATTTGTCATCAAGTATGTGTGAAATATCCAAAATAATGATTATAACTTGATTCGCTGAGGAATAAGGTGCAGATTTTTATGAGAAAGTTATTGAGAACCTTTTGGTATTGAAATGTGTTTGTGGTTCAATCAATATATTGATTATGTAAGGACATTTCAGAAAAATAGTCCTAAGAATTTGTAAGCTAACTGTGTTTAGGAATTTTAGTTAACTGTGCTTCTATTAAAGATGCATCTAATTAGGTCCTGAATTTTAGTTTTTTAGTTTAAATATTAAGGACATTTCAGAAAAATAGTCCTAAGAATTTGTAAGCTAATTTTAGTTAATTGTGCTTCTATTAAAGATGCATCTAATTAGGTCCTGGATTTTAGTTTTTTAGTTTAAATATTAAGGACATTTTAGAAAAATAGTCCTAAGAATTTGTAAGCTAATTTTAGTTAATTGTGCTTCTATTAAAGATGCATCTAATTAGATCCTGGATTTTAGTTATTTAGTTTAAATATTAAGGACATTTCAGAAAAATAATCCTAAGAATTTGTAAGCTAAGTTTAGTTAATTGTGCTTCTATTAAAGATGCATCTAATTAGGTCCTGGATTTTAGTTTTTTAGTTTAAATATTAAGGATATTTTAGAAAAATAGTCCTAAGAATTTGTAAGCTAATTTTAGTTAATTGTTGTTATATTAAAGATGCATCTAATTATGTCCTGGATTTTAGTTTTTTAGTTTAAGTATTAAGGACATTTCAGAAAAATAGTCCTAAGAATTTGTAAGCTAATTTTAGTTTATTGTTCTTCTATTAAAGATGCATCTACTTAGGTCCTGGATTTTAGTTTTGTAGTTTAATTATTAAGGACATTTCAGAAAAATAGTCCTAAGAATTTCTAAGCTAATTTTAGTTTAGTGTTCTTCTATTAAAGATGCATCTACTTAGGTCCTGGATTTTAGTTTTGTAGTTTAAATATTAAGGACATTTCAGAAAAATAGTCCTAATGTTTACGTTTTATTTCCTTCTTTGTAGTGTGCTAATGAAAGGAGATCATGTTTTTGAGTTTGATGATTGGCGTAATTCGATGAGCTATTGGAAAGGAGATTTTCAGTATAAGGAAACAATAAAAAGTTTCTTGTCGAACACGCAATGGAAGAAGTTGAGGGATGGTATTTTCGGAAATTTTTTCTGATTACAAGGTGTGAAGTTCTGTGGTAGACTTATTCATTGTGTGTTGCTTACAGAAATTATAAGCAATAACTCGCATTCAAGGACATTCAAGGTTTTTGATCATGAAGTGAAGTTTACATGTGAAGCATTCCAGATAATTACTAGGTTGAAATGTTCTTCTTCAGTGGACTTCAAAGTTTTACGTGAAAGAGAGAATAGGCTTTCGAAAGTCTACTTCCCTGGAAAGGATAAAACCGAGTTAGGCGATTTGTGGCATTTTATTACTAGTCACCCATATGGTACAACTGCATCATTTGTAGGCAGCCATGACGATGCGGTGAAGTTGGCAATAATTTATTTTGTTGAATCTGTGTTGATGGGGAAGCGCAAGAATCGGAATGTATCTGAGCGGGTAATGAAAATCGTAGATGACGATGAACCCTGCTCTTCTTTCAATTGGGGCTCTCTTTGTTATGAAAAGTTACTAAAATCATTGAAGAGCTGCTTGAATCCCAAACAAAATACTTCAGACAACGAGAATGAGAAAGAGAAAGAGAAAGAGAAAGATAAATAGAAGGATAATTATACTATACTTGGCTTCCCTTTCGCCTTCTGTGTTTGGATTATGGAAGTATTCCCAATTTTTCAGGAAAAATAATTTGTAAACTTCAGAGAATGTGGGTTCCCCCGGATACTATGTTATTCAGATATGAAATCTCCACATTATGACACCCTATGTAAAAAGTACTTCCATAATGAAAAAGTAAGTTAACACGATTACTAGCTATTTTTTTGTTTATGTGTTTTAGTTCTGAATACTTACGTTTTTTTTTCTTATATAATAGTTGTATCAGTTGCTCGAGATGGTACCATTTCTTTCTTCTGAAGTAGATGCAGAGCCCACTAGTGTGCATGTGCCATTGTCTCAAGATCAAAGTTCAATGCCTTCAACACAATTTGATGAAGTCTTGCTTAAGGAAATTGTTAACGTAGGTTTTCTGTCTTTGAATACCATTAGTTTTTTATTTGCTTATTTTTGCTTAAGAGACTTTTTTGTTTTTATGGTTTTTGATTCAGAGATTATCGGAGAAGTTCAAAAAGGATATGGAGGTAGAATGTACTAGAATACATCAAAAAATAGCTTTATCAGAAAAAAGGATTCAAAATGACATCAAGGTAATATCCTTAATTTCTGTGCTTGTAACTCTAAGTTAAGGACACCATGTCCTTAATTTTTGAGCTTGTAACTCTCAGTTTAGGACTTCCTATTTCTTAACTTTTGAACTTGTAACTCTAAGTTTAGGACTACATGTCCTTAACTTTTTAACTTGTAACTCTAAGCTCAGGACTACATGTCCTTATTTTTTGAACTTGGAACTCTAAGTTAAGGACTATATGTCCTTAATTTCTGTGCTTGTAATTGAAGTATAGGACTAGTTGTCCTTAACTTTTTAACTTGTAACTCTAAGCTCAGGACTACATGTCCTTATTTTTTGAACTTGGAACTCTAAGTTAAGGACTATATGTCCTTAATTTCTGTGCTTGTAATTGAAGTATAGGACTAGTTGTCCTTAACTTTTTAACTTGTAACTCTAAGCTCAGGACTACATGTCCTTATTTTTTGAACTTGGAACTCTAAGTTAAGGACTATATGTCCTTAATTTCTGTGCTTGTAATTGAAGTATAGGACTAGTTGTCCTTAACTTTTTAACTTGTAACTCTAAGCTCAGGACTACATGTCCTTATTTTTTGAACTTGGAACTCTAAGTTAAGGACTATATGTCCTTAATTTCTGTGCTTGTAATTGAAGTATAGGACTAGTTGTCCTTAACTTTTTAACTTGTAACTCTAAGCTCAGGACTACATGTCCTTATTTTTTGAACTTGGAACTCTAAGTTAAGGACTATATGTCCTTAATTTCTGTGCTTGTAATTGAAGTATAGGACTAGTTGTCCTTAACTTTTTAACTTGTAACTCTAAGCTCAGGACTACATGTCCTTATTTTTTGAACTTGGAACTCTAAGTTAAGGACTATATGTCCTTAATTTCTGTGCTTGTAATTGAAGTATAGGACTAGTTGTCCTTAACTTTTTAACTTGTAACTCTAAGCTCAGGACTACATGTCCTTATTTTTTGAACTTGGAACTCTAAGTTAAGGACTATATGTCCTTAATTTCTGTGCTTGTAATTGAAGTATAGGACTAGTTGTCCTTAACTTTTTAACTTGTAACTCTAAGCTCAGGACTACATGTCCTTATTTTTTGAACTTGGAACTCTAAGTTAAGGACTATATGTCCTTAATTTCTGTGCTTGTAATTGAAGTATAGGACTAGTTGTCCTTAACTTTTTAACTTGTAACTCTAAGCTCAGGACTACATGTCCTTATTTTTTGAACTTGGAACTCTAAGTTAAGGACTATATGTCCTTAATTTCTGTGCTTGTAATTGAAGTATAGGACTAGTTGTCCTTAACTTTTTAACTTGTAACTCTAAGCTCAGGACTACATGTCCTTATTTTTTGAACTTGGAACTCTAAGTTAAGGACTATATGTCCTTAATTTCTGTGCTTGTAATTGAAGTATAGGACTAGTTGTCCTTAACTTTTTAACTTGTAACTCTAAGTTCAGGACTACATGTCCTTAACTTTTTAACTTGTAACTCTAAGCTCAGGACTACATGTCCTTATTTTTTGAACTTGGAACTCTAAGTTAAGGACTATATGTCCTTAATTTCTGTGCTTGTAACTCTAAGTTAAGGACCAAGTGTCCTTAATTTGTGAGCTTGTAACTTGAAGCTTAGGACTACCTGTCCTTAACTTCTTAACTTGTAACTCTAAGTTCAGGACTATGTGTCCTTAACTTTATAACTTGTAACTCTAAATTCAGGACTACATGTCCTTATTTTTTTAACTTGGAACTCTAAGTTCATGACTACCTGTCCTTAATTTCTGTGCTTGTAACTTGAAGTTTAGGACTATTTGTCCTTAACTTTTTAATTTGTAAATCTAAGTTCAGGACTACACGTCCTTAATTTCTGTGCTTGTAACTCTAAATTTAGGACCAAGTGTCTTTAATTTGTGAGCTTGTAACTTGAAGTTTAGGACTACCTGTCCTTAACTTCTTAACTTGTAACTCTAAGTTCATGACTACATCTCCTTAACTTTTTAACTTGTAGCTCTAAGTTCAGGACTACATGTCCTTAACGTTTTAGCTTGTAACTCTAAGTTCAGGACTACCTGTCCTTAACTTTTTAACTTGTAACTCTAAGTTCAGGACTACGTGTCCTTAACTTTATAATTTGTAACTCTAAATTCGGGACTACATGTCCTTATTTTTTTAACTTGGAACTCTAAGTTCATGACTACCTGTCCTTAATTTCTGTGCTTGTAACTTGAAGTTTAAGACTATTTGTCCTTAACTTTTTAACTTGTAACTCTAAGTTCAGGACTACATGTCCTTATTTTTTTTAAGTTGGAACTCTAAGTTCAGGACTACATGTCCTTAATTTATGTGCTTGTAATTGAAGTTTAGGACTAGTTGTCCTTAACTTTTTAACTTGTAACTCTAAGTTCAGGACTACATGTCCTTATTTTTTTAAAGTTGGAACTCTAAGTTCAGGACTACCTGTCCTTAATTTCTGTGCTTGTAATTGAAGTTTAGGACTAGTTGTCCTTAACTTTTTAACTTGTAACTCTAAGTTCAGGACTACATGTCCTTATTTTTTGAACTTGGAACTCTAAGTTCAAGACTAACTGTCCTTAATTTCTGTGCTTGTAACTCTAAGTTAAACACCAAGTGTCCTTAATTTGTGAGCTTGTAACTTGAAGTTTAGGACTACTTGTCCTTAACTTTTTAACTTGTAACTCTAAGTTCAGGACTACATGTCCTTAATTTCTGTTCTTGTAACTCTAAGTTAAGGAACACTTGTCCTTAATTTGTGAGCGTGTACCTCGATGTTAAGGACTAATGTCCGTAACTTATAAGCAGCTAATATTCTGATTCTTATTTTAAATACTATCACACAGGCTTTAAAGAAAAACCTAGGATCAAAGATTGATACTTTATTGAAGCTTCTTGACAAACCTCATGAAAGGACCATAGAGAGAGAACCTAGTGTTCCAATTAGCAAAGATGCAGTTGATGATCAATGTGATGATATAGATGTGCATGTAGAAGATCATTATGAAAGCGATTATAGAGATGCGCATCTAGAAGATGAAACTGATATTGGCATCGAAATTGGAAAAGGTTAGATACAGTTTTTGAATTTGTTATCATTGAAATTTATATTCAATAGCATAATACATATAAACGTTTTTGTAATTACAAATGTGTGTAGAATCTTTTGATGGAATGGAATGTCAAGACCAGGAAAATCCAAAAAAGACAAGTGTAACAGACATAATTTGTAAATCTGGAGTGCAATCTCAGGATTTAGAAAATCCATTGGGAACAAGTATAAGTAAGATTGTATGCAAATTTGTTGAAAAAATATATGATCTATCTACACCTCTCTCACTTAAAGAGAAATTTAAAAATCAAAATGATGCCAATCAAGGTTAGATGGAATTTTCATGACATGTTGAATGTTAGTTTTAGTAAACTATTAGTAACAAGTATTAATTGTAAAATGTTATAGAATCTTTTAAAACTGCAAGGAAAGAAGATGGAGTGGACTATCAAGATGATGAAATTTCAAAAGAGAGAAGTGGGAGACAATCTCAAGACATAGAAAATACCCAAGGAACAAGTATAAGTGAGATTGTTTGCAAATGTATAGAAGGAACGTATGATATCTCTACACCTCTCTCTCTTACAGACAATATTGGAAGCCAAAAAAATGCTAGTCAAGATAATGATTTAACTGGCATGATCTTGACAGTTGCAAAAGGTTAGACAGGTTTTTTTTCATCTTATACATGTTTGTTTTAATCAAAGATTAGTAACAAGTACTAATTGTGTTAGCTCCTGTAAATATTTTGCAGAATCTTGTGAACTTGCAATCGAAGAACATGGAGAACAGTTGCAAGATAAAGAAAATACAAGCAATATGTCAGCACTATTGTCTGTTAAAGAAATACAAGAAGGCAGCGTGGCCAACACAAGTATTGATTGTGTCCTTAATATTGTATTCATAATTCAAATTGTCAGGACATTTCAAAAATTATGTCCTTAGTTTTTGTCTCTTCATTTGACAATTCATAGAATTGACGACTTGCAGCAAACTAATATATATGTAGTGTTGCTTGCAGAGCAAAACAAAAATGAAGCCGTTAACCAATATACTAGGAAAAGGAAGAGAGATAGTATTGGTTTTGATGGTCCATCATTTGCTATTCTTACTCCTACTCCTCCGACTACACAAATAAGCATTGATGAGGGTTTGTTTATGGAGGTTGAAGGAAATGTTGAAGAAGAGCTTGGTCGAGGGAAAAGGAATAAGAAGCTTAGTTGGCAATTGAAATCTCCTTTTGAACAGAAAAGAAAAAGAGGAACATCGATGGCGCACAATGAAAATACTCCTAAGTATACAGGCTGGATAAAATCAAAATATACTCGTACATATATTTTTCGTTATGCTAAAGATGATAAAAACTTATTGAAGAAATTCATTGGGTGGTTGGGCAAGGAGAAATGGAAAGGTCGCAAAAAAGTGTAAGTCCCTAAATGTATTTATTATTTCTTAATTGCTTACATTTGTGTCTTGAACTTATAATTTTAAATTCAGGACTAAGTGTATTGAGCTTCCAACTCTAACTTCATGACTAAATGTCCTAAATTTATGAGCTTGTAACTCAAAGTTAAGGATTAAGTATCCTTAACTTTTGAGATTGTAAGTCTAAGTTCAGGACTAACTATCCTTAACTTTTTAACTTGTAACTGTAAGTTAAGGACTACATGTCTTTAATTTTTGAACTTTCACTCTAAGTTAAAGACCAATTGTCCTTAACTTATGAGCTTGTTACTCTAAATTCAGGACTTTAATTTATGAGTTTGTAAGTCTAAGTTCAGGACCAAGTGTCCTTAAATTTTGAACTTGTAACTGTAAGTTAAGGACTATCTGTCCTTAATTTTTGAATTTGCAACTCTAACTTCAGGACCAAGTGTCCTTAATTTTTGAACTTCCACTCTAAGTTCAGGACCAATTGTCCTTAACTTATGAGCTTGTTACTCTAAGTTCATGACTAATTGTCCTTTAATTTATGAGATAGTAAGTCTAAGTTCAGTTTCAAGTGTCCTTAACTTTTGAACTTGTAACTGTAAGTTAAGGACTACATGTCCTTAACTTTTGAATTTGCAACTCTAACTTCAGGACCAAGTGTCCTTAATTTTTGAACTTCCACTCTAAGTTTAGGACCAATTGTCTTTAACTTATACGCTTGTTACTTTAAATTCATGACTAATTGTCCTTTAATTTATGAGCTAGTAAGTCTAAGTTCAGGACCAAGTGTCCTTAACTTTTGAACTTGTAACTGTAAGTTAAGGACTACATGTCCTTAACTTTTGAATTTGCAACTCTAACTTCAGGACCAAGTGTCCTTAATTTTTGAACTTCCACTCTAAGTTCAGGACCAATTGTCCTTAACTTATGCGCTTGTTACTCTAAGTTCATGACTAATTGTCCTTTAATTTATGAGCTAGTAAGTCTAAGTTCAGGACCAAGTGTCCTTAACTTTTGAACTTGTAACTGTAAGTTAAGGACTACATGTCCTTAACTTTTGAATTTGCAACTCTAACTTCAGGACCAAGTGTCCTTAATTTTTGAACTTCCACTCTAAGTTTAGGACCAATTGTCTTTAACTTATACGCTTGTTACTCTAAGTTCATGACTAATTGTCCTTTAATTTATGAGCTAGTAAGTCTAAGTTCAGGACCAAGTGTCCTTAACTTTTGAACTTGTAACTGTAAGTTAAGGACATCCTGTCCTTAACTTTTGAATTTGTAATTCTAACTTCAGGACTAAGTGTCCTTAATTTTTGAACTTCCACTTTAAGTTCAGGACCAATTGTCCTTAACTTATGCTCTTGTTACTCTAAGTTCGTGACTAATTGTCCTTTAATTTATGAGCTAGTAAGTTTAAGTTGAGGACCAAGTGTCCTTAACTTTTGAACTTGTAACGGTAAGTTAAGGACATCCTGTCCTTAAATTTTGAATTTGCAACTCTAACTTCAGGACCAAGTATCCTAAACTTATGACCTTGTTACTGTAAGTTCAGGACCAAGTGTCCTTAATTAGGAATTGAGAACTAACTTATAAACTTTGTAACTTTGATATTTTTAAAATTTTCAGGGGACAAACTGATATATATGCTGAAGATAATGGTGTGACATGTTCAAATGTGCTTGTAGAATCAAAAACGCTTTCCGAAATATCAACAATGAAAGTGCGATGTGCACAGATAGCCAGTAATAACATATGTATTTACTTTTAAGTCACTGTTTTAAATGTATTTAGTCTTTAGCCACTGCTTTAATAAATTTTACCCGCCCGGACAAAAATACCCTTCTGCTATATAGGATTTCGCTGATACATATGCTCCTTATTCACGATCAGCAGCAGCTCAAACTTACGTGCAGAGAATTGTTGTGATCGTCCAAAATTGCAGAAGCTTCTCTTCCGAGTTCAAACTTTTTGTCTAAGTTCAGTATTCAACTTTCTCGTCCAAAATTCACCATAAAATTACAGTAAGTTCTAAAGTATCAGATATCTCTATATGCTTTTGTGTGTTTGTGTGGATTTTTATTTCGTTACTGAAGAATAAGATGCTAAGAATTTAATTTTTTTTTCTTTTCTGTATTGATAATGTTAAGGACATCGCGTCCTTAATTATGTGATTGTTCTGTAAATATTGAGGACATAATGTTAAGGATTTGGTGTCCTTAACATGATTGT